>JAFMOC010000549.1:0-157214 GCA_019802505.1 Corydoras sp. C115 | reverse complement strand
ATGTATGTTTGATGTATGGATGGATGAATGTATGTATGTATGTTTGTTTGTTTGGATGTATGGATGGTTGGATGTATGTATGTTTGGATATATGTATGTTCGGATATATGGATGGATGGATGTTTTATGGTTATTATTATTTTTCTCTTTTCCTTTCTCTTTCTTTCTCCCTTATACACATCCTTCTCTTTTTGCACCAATCATATTTGTCACACAGCACACATGTTGCACAGTGCACACAATATACAGATTCCACACAACAGTGCACGCACGCACTCGCTTGCACACACACGCTCACACACACATCTTTGGTGAGCACATAACTCACTCTCAGTTTAGTTGAATATGAGCACACTCATTGTCTCATGGAATGTACGTGGAGTTGTTTTGAGGGACAAGAGGGTGAAAATTGATAATCGGTTAAATGATCTGAAGGCCGATATTGTATTCCTACAGGAGACACATATGTGCAGAACATCTGCACGCCTCACGCCTACTCAGCCTGTTACAACACCAAACAAAGGGGTGTAGCTATACTGATTAACAAAAGGATAAACACCTTAATTAGGAACACGATATCAGATCCTGAAGGCAGATTTATAATACTTATCTATTACTTGTCTATTCAAAATATAGAGTTATGTATTGCTACTATATATATGGACCAAGTGTTGATGACCCCTCCTTCTTCCATAACTTCTTCACTTCACTTGCTGATCACTCTAACACCACGTTTGTAATAGGAGGAGACCTCAACTTGGTACTTAATGCAGATATTGACAGGCTCAGTACAGCAGTGAGTCAAACAAACTGGCAGTCTGAAGACATTCTTAAACAATACATGAGGGATTTTGGTCTTTGTGATGCTTGGCGTTCACAATACCCCACTCTTAGATTTTATTTTTATTTTTTTTCTGAAGTACAACACTCTCATTCCCGCTTAGTCTACTTTTTAGTCAGCAAAACCAAGATGAAGGAAATCACAGATACTCAGATACATAATATCTCTATCAGTGATCACGCACCTGTAACTATGTCTCTGACACAGAAAAAAGCTACACACCCAACTACGACCTGGAGATTTAATACATCATTACTTAAAGAACAAGATTTTAAAAGAGAATGGCTTTATACCTAGAATACAATGATCTGCCTCGAATATCTTCATGTGTTTTTTGGGAATCAGGAAAAGCAGTAATAAGAGGTAAAATAATATATTACAGAATACACAAGAAAACTAAAAAAAAAACACTTGTATTAGAATTAGAACAGAAAATACAACATTTTCCAAATAATAAAGCCCCTGGACCAGATGGTTTTCCAGCAGAGTTCTATAAAGAATTTTGGTCTGTGTCAGAGCCTACCTTTTTAAAGATGTAGACTCAAACCAAGAATAATCACACAATTTCTCAAAACATGAACTCTGCCAACATTAGTCTGCTCCTTAAAGATACAATACTCCCATCTAGCTATCGCCCAATCTCTCTTATTAATGTAGACCTTAAAATTATTTGCAAAGTTCTTGCAAAAAGAGAAGGAATTTCTAACATGATACATTCGGGCCAAATAGGTTTTATGAAGGGCCGACACTCAGCGGACAACACACATCAACTAATAAATACAATAGATTATTGTTCCTTTAACAAATCAGAAAACATAGTTATCTCTTTGGATGCTGAGAAAGCATTCGATCGGGTAAACTGGAAATTTCTATTAGCAGTTCTACATAAATTTGGATTTGGCCCATCCTTCATAAACTGGATTGAAACACCATACAGCTCTCCAAATGCACGGGTTAGGACAAATGATCTTTTTTCACAAAGCTTCAGTCTGCAGAGGGGAACTAGATAATATTGCCCACTCCACGCCCTCAATTTTTATCATCTTCATTGAGCCATTAGCAGCAAAAATACGACAGAATGGTGATATTAAAGGAATTCAAACAGAAAACTACTTTTCCATTGGACAGGTCATCAAGATCTACCAGGGTCAATCTCTATTTTTTAGGCTTTTATATTGAAACCTGTTTACACACATCATGTTAGTATTGTCTAATCTGCTAGAATTGCTCTTTTATTAAACACATTCCAGCAAATAGCATGGAGAAAACCTGATTTTAGTACACCCAAACACACAGTATACAGCACAAATGTAAAACAATCACTGTAATTCACATTTCCCCAAACAGAACATCTATTCATCCATCCATTATCTTCCGCTTTATCCTCTATTCGTCACGGGGGGTTGACCATGGCTGGGCAGATACACCCAGTACAGAACACCAATCTATCACTGGGCACACAATTTTGAAGGCGTCAAAAAGCACAGTACAGATGATTTCAGAGTTATTCGAATCAAGCAGTTTATTTATGACAAACCGAGTCAAAGCAGTGTTCGTCCAAGACAAGCCTAAGATCGCGATTTATTCTGACACTATTTATTGAAAAAACATCCCTCGCTCTGCTTATTCTGAAACAACTTGTTGAGGGAGTTCTATGGGGGGGTTGAACGCGCCGTTCCATCCCTTATCTGGGGGAGCTCGAGACAGCTCGGCTGTCACGCCAGGTGCATCTAGTTTTCATGAAATATAGGCCTTGGGCAATTGTCGGCCAGGTTGCCCCATTGTTATCGAATGCGTTAATTCCCTTGAACACAAAGTACTTACAAATCACAAATTTTTATCCCTTCAATCCCCCTTTGGGCATGCCCCTCAACATGCCCATCAAATTTGCCCCATTGGTAATTTGTCCCATATGTGAATTTGCCCCATAAGTGGTGCTGATGTTCAGAGTCGATCGCTTACATTTATTCATCAGAGTTCTCCTACGTCAGTGTGCTGTGCATGTGAGCTCTAAAATCAGTACATGAATCTAAAAAATAAAACACTCAGATTTTTGAAACTCTGATAACGAGTAGAGTATGAAACCGTATATTATTAGAGTCTCGGGGTTGTGGTCCTGCACATGTCACCGCAATGGGTGTTCGCCACACCTCCAGTGTTGTTACCTCCGTCCATCAATAGGTGTCCAGCCTTCTCTCCATTTCCCCAGGTCTCCGGTCATGACCTACGAATTTCTAATGCCCTATGTGTACTTTTAATGCTATACTAAAGCATGTGCATGCAGTGTGTTATCTCCCCTACTGGGTTAATGTCTTAGAGGGAAAAAAGAGAGAGATAGGAAAATGAGAAAGAAAATAAATTCATAAATGGAAACAAGATGTGATCTTGGGCATTATTTAAACAACTGATTTCTTGTCTATTTGGCTCCTCATTCCCGAGCCCAATTTAACCGTCCGCAGCACCATGGTGTTAAATATGTGATACAGTTAACAGAACTCTCAGATGTGGTTTGCACCGGCACCCACAGGTTACCAGTATAGCAACGAACACAGCAATAGACATGAAGAGTGACGTGATTAACTCCTGCCTAACATATTATTCATCCATGATTCCAGGGGGTTATCTATTCCAGAGACCACATGCATTTCCTGTAATAATTTACGCAACCCGTTGAGGTGATGTCTGTTCGGCACAAATCTAAAACCACACATTGCTTGACAGTGTAACCCCCTGCCTTTTTTGCCGCCCGATTGGCCACCTCCTTTCCCTGCGCCTCCATGTCCCCCTTAGTGGTGTGGCCTTTACATTTAATGATGGCCACCTGTTTGGGCAGCTGTACTACTTCCAGTAGCTTATGTATGTGTGCGTAATATTTAATAAGACCCCCTTATGCCGTTTTGAAACTTCTCTGCATCCATTGTGGTCCATCTACTGTATGTGTATTGTAGAATAGGCGTATGCTGAGTCTGTATAAATGTTCACAGCTGTGTTGCTCGCAGTCAGGTGGTGTTTGCATGTATTGCCATGTTTGCAGTTTTGGTAGCGTCAATGCTGTAGATGTGAGAAAGACAATCACCCCATGGTTTATGTTCACCACTAATGGGTGACACATTACTAGGTGTGCGATTTTATTTAGAACCACTGCTAAGGCTGCCATGTACCTTGTACTTAAGAACAAAAACTTTAGTACTTAAAAAATATACCTTTAGCGTCCCCACTTTCTAAAACAAAACAACATTCAAATTTTTATTTTTTTTTAAGAAATATCCAGATAAAATGACCTGTTCATTCATTATCTCCATCTTTATCCTCTATTAGGGTCACGGTGGGGTTCCCCATGCCCATCCAGGGGAGAACGTCTCGGGCGCTGGGCAGATAGACCCAGGACAGAGCAATGACAATCCATCACTGGGCAATGACATATGTTATTCTCCCACAAATAATTAATCAAGGTGTACAGGAATCTGTAAGAGGCATCAGTTAAAGTGATCTTGTTGATTTTCCTTGAAGTAATTTACTATGGTCCACCCCTCATTGCACGTTGATCATATGCAAAGGAGATGACGATCACACAACACATAATCATTAAAATTATTACCAAGATTGTCTATAGAAAAATCAAACAACCAGGGGTTATTATTATTATTATTATTATTATTATTATTATTATTATTATTATTATTATTATTTTCTCCTGGATCAAACTGCACAGTCAGTTCTGTCCGCTAGAACCTGCAAATTGACTTTTTTGGTTAGTAAAGTTAAAGACAACATCAAACAAACTTTTTCAAATCAAAATTTTTCTATTCTTTATACAAATCGCACAACATAAGTTTAATAAACTCATATTTCTCCTGTTCAATGTAAAATTTGAAAAGTAGGCCACCTTAAGTTCATTACCTGGAGCAAAAATGAAACCTTTATCAAACAATTTATAAACAACAATGCTGCAAAAAAGTCATAACATTAATCATTTGTCTTATATGTGTTATGGCAAAACATTTTCTCAAACTTCGACCTGGAAAAAATATAACCTCATAATTTTATCCTCATTAGTTAATGTCAGTCAGTCCGGTCTAGTATAGTTAATTATCAGTCAAATCTTTATCCTTCATTAAACAAAAATTGTAGTCGGTCCATTTTATGCTTCGTGATTTAATATATACAGTACATATATATTTTTTCATGTTAAAAGAAGTGATATTTATTTTAGAAAAATAAAAGAAAATGAGAAATTCTACCCCACTCTCTCAGTTGCTTGTTTTAAAACAACAATCTCTGATAATAGTGCGGACGTGGTTCTCAGCTCTGTCGACGTGGCCTTATTGAAACGGATAAATAGAAGACAAAAGTTTCAGTGGAAGATGTATGTATACATTCTTGACTTGATATAATCAGCATAATAAGATATCATAAGACATAATAACTGTAGAAGGTTACTGATAGGTATATACAAACACAAATGGTTAAGATGAATCACTCATACACAAAAATCATAATTCTGCATCACAATTCCCCCCTTTGATTCATTTTAATCATTCAATAGTTCTAACAGATTAAATTTAAGCTTTTTCGATTATTTTTGCTTGTTTAAATTACTGAAGTTTTGTTTTAGAGGCTTGTGACCTTGCTCTGCCAGATGCTTCAACAGAGCCAAAGTTGTGTCTTTACATATGGTCTGGGTTGGTGCTGCCACCAACATTTCAAAAATAGATCTCTGTCCGATTGTCAACATCTTATCAGTCCCGTGGCCCATTTTCTGTCAGATATTAGTTCTGTCCTAATCAAACAGTCTGGTTTATTCACTCAAATCTTCACAGGAATCCTCGTCTTTAAATTGGAAAATAGTGCTATTTAACATTTTAAAATGTAATAGTTCTAGGTTCTAAAATCTAATAGAAATCCAGGTTCTGTCTCTGTCTCTCCATCTCGATCTGTCACTTGCTCTCTCAGCCCCGCCTTCTAGTTCCGCTTTCGCTCCGTCACCAGGTGAGGCTGATTATTCTGATGGGTCGTTTATCTCTATTTAACCGCTGCTTTCAGACTGAACAAACGCGAAGTATTGTCCCTTGTTTTTGCCACACATACCTAGTGATTTTTGCTGTTTATCTTGTATCTGTATCTGTCCGCTTCTGTCGTGTTGTGTATCTGGTCTGGGTGAGTGCGCGTTTGTTTTGTTTAGTGTGTAGCGTCTGTGTACACACTTCCGTGTTTAGCGTAGCGTGTGTTTGTGTGAATGAGTGAACGTCTGTGTGCTTTTGTTGTCGCTCCCAACGTTATTTTGAGTTATCCTCTTTCTGTTTCCATTGTTCACCCTGTCCCTAGAGTTCTGTGTCCCGGGAGCAATCTTAGTTTTTGTCCGTCTGCACAGGTGGTTCGGCTTTGGCCGGTTGGGGCTGAGTTCGCGCTCACCCTAGCTCGCTCCGCTGGCGCGTCACCACCTGTGGCTGTCAGTGTATCTGTGTTCACTCTCTCTACTAACGTTTCGTATCTGTTTACTAACTCGCTTCCTATCGGTGAACTAACATTGTCTTCTCCATTGTATATTAACCCTCTCGCTGTCTCTCCTCCCTTTGTTTGTTTCAGTTTCGTTTTCAGCCGCTCGACGTCTTGTTCAGTTCACCGACCCTCTCTCATTTCGAGCACATTCATCACTGATTCTTCCTTCCGGGTTTGGTCTTGCACTTTCCTTTGCACTCTTCCCTGTGCTGTCTTAGGGTTTGTTGTTTTGTCTCCTAAAGACACTCTCACTAGATTACTTTCAGTTTCTTCACGCATAGCCAGTGTAGGGTTCTCTTACTAAAGCGTATTTTTGAAATCTCTGCTGCTTGTTTTTTTGTTTTGTTTTTTTGCTCGGTATGGTGCTCTGCCCAGTCTCCCGTTCCAGGTGCCATACCTCAGCCTGGGTCCAGTTGGCAACAAACCTCTTGCTCCCTGCTCCTCCTGCATTACTATACCTCTGCCTTGCTTATTAATAAATAATCATTGTTCTGCATCCACGTCTCCAGACTACTCTTTACATACAGATTGTGACAATTTTATTTGCCACGGCTAATTAATATTAATTCACTAACTTTCCCTAATTAAACATTATTGAAACTGTAGGATTTTGGGTATTAATATGATATTAATAAGGTCCTCTGCATCCCATTACCAAATTACGGAGAATGAGAGAAGGTCAAAAAATTTAATGTGTGTTCTATCATGTAAAATATCTGACTCCAAAGAACTTTTTATTAAAATGGAAACTTTAGTTACAGGAGTGCTTCTCTGCACTAAATGGGTTAATTGTATCTCAATGGTTTAAGCTATATCTGATTCAGGTATTCTGTAAGCATTCAGAAATCTTAATTCTGTCAGAAGCTTTTATAATATATGGACAGAGGCTATATTGACATGTGGATATATCTAAATATCCCTCAGAGGTCAATCTTATAGCTGCTTAAAATACACCATTTAGTTAGAAATAAATTAACCTTTGAATTTCAGCCTTGAAGGATTAACTGGAAACTTTGGTTTAGAGTAATAACTGTCACAACTGCTCCCTCTAGCGTCTCTGCTACGTCACCTGGTGGTGGTTCTGTGGGCGGTCTTGCACAGACACGATCTCGCTCAAGGTCACCGGAATTCTGATTCCGGTTTCCTGTTTTTGGTCACCTCCTACTTCCTATATCCTATTTCAGTCCGTCTGTTGTGAGTGTCCGTCATGTTGGTTCTCTTTGCCTGACTCTCCTTTGTGTGATTCCCATTATAGGACTAAGCACTCTTCTTTGTGGTTTGCTCTCCATCACGACGGCTACAGCGATCGTCTTCATCGTGGGTTACGCTGTCGTCTCTACTAGCATCTGGCCAGCTCGCCTCCTTTTTGTGTTTGTGTTTTATTTTTTATTCCGGACTGCATTCTTTTTGTTACTACGCACTAGCGGCGCTCGTGACAATAACATTATTTATTACAGAAGATTAATTAAGAACACGAAGAATACTAAAAGATTACTGAACAGGTTTATATTAAAATGTTACACTAATAGCAAATGAACGTCCCCTTTAGGTACAAAATCACGTGTTATGCGAACGCTGGAAAAATGCCGGAACCAAGAGCCCGCTGGGCCGAGCAAAGCAAGGCAGGCCTTAATCTAAGCAGAGCCTGACCAGGCAAAAGCCAAGCATAGCAGGGCCTAGCAGAAGCACTGGCCGGAACTAGACCAGGAGAAGAGAGAGAGAGAATTTGCCTGTTACATCCTTTTATTTTCACATCAACCTTTAAACCTTTTGATGATAATAAGGCTAGGAGCCATGATTCTTCATTCAATTATGTCATGAGCTGCATTGTTTGTTTGGAACCATAGGTGTGATGCTTCATGCTGATTGTTATTTGAAATACAAAGACTGGTCGAGTTCCTCATACAGACCAGATGTTCTTATATTTAAAAGAGGCTAAAGTACTCCAGAAATCTGTCATGTTCTACAAATCTACTATATCGCATAACCTAGCTTGTTATACCTTGTATATAAATAAGCACCTTTAGAAGGGGATCTTAATACCGAACATGACACATGCAAACCATATTCACTCAATAAAACACAAGTTTCATTATTTCTACAAAACACAGCAATCAATGCAATACCACAAATAATCCTCAATAAAAGCAATAACTTTTCCCTACCTTCACTTACTCATGACCTCATCAAAGACACACACACACACACACACACACACACACACACACACACACACACACACACACACACACACACAGTGAGAGCAGAGCAGAGCAGAGACAAAGGAATGTGTCTTTTTTCCAACCTTAAATTACCTCTTAATTTAATAAACCACAAACTAATACCCAAATTTTATAGACAAATTTATTGGGTTATTTATTTATTTCAACTTTAACCCTATTTTAATTATTTTAAAACCTTAATAGATTAATTAATGATTATTTATTGTGAGCAACATGTGACCTTAATGCGGGCAGCAGTTCAGTCCGGCAGTGTCAAACAGTGCTCACGGATAGACAGACTGATTGACCAGATGGATCAGCTCTCTGGATCCTGAGACACTGACCATATTTAATTCTAGCGTCGACTTCTCCCTGATCTGGGCGGGTCTGGTATTAAACAGACCCTCACCTGTCTTCGGATGAGCACATCCTCACTTTTCGCCAGAAATTCTCACAAACACAGCCCCCATTGAGTATTTTCAGAGCACATTGTTTGACTCCAAGCACTGACATGCTCACCATTGAACTGAGTGAATGCTTTATTAAAGCAGTAAATATTTTGTCTTTTACACTCTTTTAATTGTTAAGCTTAAATTTTTACTTTTATCTAATAAAATATGTAATATGTTATTTTACTGTCACAGGTGCCTGTGGCACCTGTCCCTCGTTTGGGTCCTTAATTGTTTCAGTTGGGTGATTGGTTTGTTTTGTGCACGTGTTTAGTTTCGTTTTGTATTTAGTCTTAGTTTTCGGTAAGTAAGTCGGCGCACATCTTTGTTTTGTGGTTTATTATGCCCCGTGTTACTTTGTTCGTTTGTTCCCCCTTGTCGTTGGTGTCTCATCACCAATTTTTATTAAATTCTACGTTTGGTTTTTATCCCGGTGTCTCACGGACTCTCCTTCCACGTTCAACCACGTTGCGGCGCTGCGCATCTTCTCTGCCTGGGTCGTATTTCGTGGGAGAGTTTCCTCGGACCCACGCAAGCTTTATTCCCCCGCGTGGTCGGTACCCGGGAGCGCTCACTAGGCGCGAGCAGTGTTACGCAATTCCTCCGCGTAGCCGGCCTTCCTCCAGGGAAGAACGGACATTTGGTAACAGAAAGACGTGCCAAACTATCTGGAGAGTTCCGGACACCAGGGGTCACCCATCGTTGAGCGGAGGACCAGAGGCTGTACCGCCGATCAGACCGAGTCTGAGTACCGGGGACCGCCAGCGGCATAGCCCGGGTACCGGGGGCCGGCTGTCGTCGGTTCGGGAGCGACTGAGGCCGTTCGCCATCGATCCCGAGCACCAGGGGCCGCCCATTTCGGCGTCCTCCGCGTAGCTGCCCTTCCTCTGGGGAAGAACGGACATTTGGTAACATTTACTTAATTACTTTTACTGTTAATTTATGTTTACTTTATTTAGAATTTACTCATTTACTTATGGTGATGCTGGTTGATCACTTCTAAATATTATATTCTCCTAGAGAATAAGACGTGAAAAGGTGTAGATTAGAAAATGAATGGTAGTTTAGTTTTTACACTCATCCCATCATACACTCAGACTTAACCCACACAAACAACAAACATGCCAGGCAAAACTCGTAAATTAGCAGACTAACTTAACCATATACAGTGGTACCACACCCAAACCAACACAATTATCGAACTATATCATACTGCAATATTTCAACACATTTTAACTTTATTCAGTATACACTTTAATTTATTAATAGTGCAGTTTTATTTACATTTATGGTTCATACTCTAATTATTACTTATTACTTCAAAGAGTTTTGTCAGACAGATAATTTCCCCACATTTGATTCGTGAGCACTCATGTCCCTGCTCCAGTGTCCAACAAAAAAAAAATCCCACATCTCACAGATAACCTCAATATTGGTTCTGGGCAGCCGGGGGTGGGACTGGTGACTGGGCAGCATCATTGGTGGTTGGGTCTGGGACGGTAACCCCAGGGTGGACCCCCAACTCCTAGCCCTCTCCCGCGCTGTGGGCAATCTCTTGCGAAATGTCCCGATCGGCCACACGACTAGCACTCATTTCTTCCCATTGTGCTGTTGTGTCCCACATTCCCTGGCCTCACAACAGTGTCGGACTCCGAGAGCCCCACTTTTTGTATCAATTCAACCAAGGTGTTTTTCATGGCATCAATTTCAGGACACCTCCCCATTACGTAACCCCCAGACAAAGACACACTCATAGTTCCTCTCTCAACGGCCTCTCCGGGTTGACCCACCATTATTTTACACTCGTGAGATTGTGTTGTGATTCTACGGTCTTGCTTGGTTGAGGGCTGGACGAGGTACAGGGCTGGCACAACATTAACACTAGGAAGAGCAGTTGGTTGTATGGGAGAGGTGCTAGTGGGGGGAGGTATGTGGAGCGGAGGGGTAGGAGTAGGAATGGGTTCCTGCTTCACTTCCTGTTTCTCACCAGTTCACTTTACATGCTCGCTCTGGCTCTCTGTAATCACCGCCATGTATTCCACAATTAATCTTACCCATATCTGTTTGTTCTCTGCCTTTGTAGCCCTCGATTTAACCGCTAATCTTCTCAACCCACTCGCACCTTTTGCCTGCTTTTCTACAGCATCAGCTCTCATTTGCATTACATACAACAAATGTTCAAGTTCAAGTTATTTATTTATATAGTGCTTTTTACAACAGTACATTGTCACAAAGCAGCTTTACAGAATGAAGAGCCTTTAAAACCCCAAAGAGCAAGCCGAAGCGACAGTGGCAAGAAAAAACTCCCTTTTATGTTGTTATTTAAGGAAGAAACCTTGGGAGGACCAAGACTCAGTGGGGGACTCATCCTCCTTGAGCGGCCAGGCAGCAACAACAATGTAGGACAGCTATGTAAAGATATTAAACAAATGGAAAAACTAACAACTGGAAAACTATATGTGAGTCCATTAGGGGGCATCCTGCAGGACCGCCTTGTCAGGTTCCATCCAGTATTCGTCAGCAGAGCCATGGATGAAGATCTCCAGGAAGCCGGGGGACACCTCAAAAGAAAGAGACAAGGAAGGCAGTTAGAGCTAATAATAAACACGGCATTTAATTAATAAGTAATTTATTGACACAGTGCAAATTGGCACAGTGCAAATGTTCACATCCGTCCTTGCCCAACGGCGGGGCAGTATCAATGGGGTAGAGCCCCGCACCACACCACTCATTAAACATTTTCTCACACCTTTTTACCACATTCTCACGTTTATCCACAGGATTAGTTACTTTTTTTCTCCCCAACACCTCCTTTTGACATCACCAGCAGTCAACCCCATTTACTTTTTACTAAAATCAAACTTGATTTACCGCCCTCTGGGACTTGAACCCACCAGTAATTTAATTTAATTTATGGGTCTTTTGGGGCTCGAACTCAATCACTGTCAGCGAACGGGGTGCGCTGACCGGAAAATGAAGTATCACAGAGCCAGACGACCAGGTAAGCAAACACAAAAAAACTCTTTAATGGCTTAAAGCGGGAACGCCGCTAGAAGGAGCCGAGAGCAATATACAGCAAATACATCGGTGCAGCGGGAACGCTGCTGCGGACACGATAGTACGTGACACTCACCGAAAATAAACAGAGCACTTGCAAACAGCGGAAGCGCCGCTGAATGCAAAGCGAACTTATATGAGAATAATAACCACACGAACACCCGACGTGATGCATGAGGCTTAGCACGAGCTAGAGCTCAATCTAATGCTGACCTACAGACTGCTCAGCCGGAATCCCTCAAATGCAGTCATAGGTCGCACGTGATCAGGTAGGACCCAATCCCTGCACAAGGGGGTGGGTCCTACCTACGGAAGCCTAGAACAGCCAAAAACCCGAACCACGGGAGGCAGGTAGGAGGGGCCCAACCCTCCCAACCTGACATATCACCCCCCCCCAAAAAACCGGGGGGCAAAGGCACCCGGGGAAGCCGAACAAACCGAAAGGGGACTCAAAGGCCGCATGGAGACCCCTGGAGTGTGCGGGGACGCCGAACATAAGGGTGCGGTGGCAACATGGTCCCGTGTACGGGTGTGGGCGACGTGACCCTTTGTGATTCCGGGGGGCAAGTGACCCCTTGAGGATATGGGAGCGAAGTGACCTTCGAAGGGTGTGAGGGAGTGCCCCCATGAGGCAGCGGGGAGAATGAGACCCCCTGTGAGCCCGGCGCCTCCGTGCCCTCCCATGTGTGTGGTGCCGCCGTGCCTTCTTGTGGGCACGAGGGTGAAGGGAACCCTTGAGGACGCAGGGACGCCGTGATCTCTTGTGAATGCGCAGGGGGCATGACCCCAGGAGAGCACGAGGAGGACGTGCCCTCTTGAAGGTCCGGGAATGCCGTGACCCTTTGTGAGCCCGAAAAGGGCGCGACCCCTTGACCCTGCGGAGGTGGCGCGACCCCTTGTGCGGGCGGCGACGTCGTGGCCCCTTGGGTGCGCAATGGCGCTGAAACCCCTTGTGAGCGCGAAGTCGACCCAACCCCCACGTGGGCTCCGGTGAGGAAGAGCCCAACGTGGACTCAGAAACCCGAACCTGAACGGTGGGTGCGGAGACCGGAGAGAAGTAGGTGGGTAGAGGGGCCGAAGGGACCATCCCGGCCACGGAGGAGAACAGTGTAGACGCAACCGCAGAGGTGAACCGAGTGGACGCACATGTGAACCGAGTGATGACGGAAACAACCCGAGTGAACGCAAAAGTGACCCGAGTGGACGCACCTGTGACCCGAGTGAACGCATAAGTGGCCCGAGTGAGCGAAGTAGTACCTGAGTGGACGCCACGGTGAGTCCGAGTTGGTCCATGATCAGGGCAGCCGGCCCAGGGTCCCATGTGAATACATCCACTCCCAAAGTCCTTGGTCCGCCGAATCCTTTGTCCGGAGCAGGTGGCCAATTGTCCTTTACAGGTGGCTGGTCGTCCACTTTTGAGAGCCTATAGTTCGCAGAGCCAGAACGGACCAATATAGGGGTGAGCTGATCCTGTGCAGGGTCCACAGGAATCCAACGATTCCCCACTAGACCACGGGACTGCACTCCGCGGGACGCATCGAGCACCACGCTCCGACTCCCAGTTTGCCACCTCTCCGTCACCTGGACACCGGTGAGAGAGAGAGCCAGTACCTCGTCCACATCACACCCTATGTGGTCCTGGTCTACAGAGACCGAGTCCGAACCCCGACCGCAGGCTAGGCCGACCCCGGACGTCATGTCCCTCGGAGAACCCCGCGGAGTACTAGGCGGAGCATCGCCGAATGCATCGCGAGGTAAAATGCGAGGATCAGTGCACGGGGCGACGCGAGAAGGATCGCGTTGGGGCGAAGCCTGCCGAGTGTGACCCTGGGCGTTGCGATAAGCAGCCCTAGAAGCCGCGCTAGGGGAGTCGCGAGCGGAATTGCGGGAAGCGACGCGCGGAGGACTGTGAGGGGCAACGCGAGGGGCACCCAGAGAGGCAACGCGAGGGGCACCCAGAGAGGCAACACGAGGGGAATTGCAGGGAGAGCCGCGAGGAACCGCACGTTGAGGAGGACCCCGAGAGGCAACGCGAGGGGAGGCACGTTGGGACACGTGCTGAAGGGCACCCTGGGTATCGCGCGGCTCGGTATGGAGCGAATCGCGAGCGGAATCGCGAGGGGCAATACGAGAGGAATCGCGGGGCACACTGCGAGGAAACATGCGTTGAAGAGGAGTCTCAACCGCAACGTCGAGAGACGCAGCACGAGGGACCGTGCGAGGGGAACCGCAAGTGGAATCGCGGGAAGCGACGCGCAGAGGACTGTGAGGGGCCACGCAAGGGGAATCGCGCGGAGAACAGCAAGGAAACACGCGTTGAGGAGAAGCCCTCTCCAGAGCGTCGTGAGAAGCCACACAAGGTGCCGAGCGAGACGTTGCAGCGCGAGGTGCAGCGCGAGGTGCAGCGCGGCGCAAGGCGGCACAGCGCGAGGCGGCACAGCGCTAGACGTGGAGCGGGGCAACGCAGCGCGAGGCGACCAGCGCGAGATGCGGAGCTGCGCGATGCAGTGATGACTCGCTGAATGGGGCCTCCGTGGAGTAAAACGACTCGCACGGAGGAGCGTGAGGCGGGGCCCGGGCGGAGAGAGAGAGTTCGCCGAGCGCGTCCTAGGACCCGAGATAGGACCCGAGTGGCGAGGACCCGAGTGGCGAGCGAACGTTCACTGACCGTGTCCTCCGTGGAGTAAGATGACTCGCACGGAGGAGCGCGCGGCGAATCTCGGGCGGCGAGAAACCACTCGCTAAGGGGGTGAACCCTAGGACCGGGAATCTCCCACGGCGGGAGACACGCGACGAACGGGTCCTCCGTGGAGAAAGGGTCCAACGGAGGAGCCGAAGACGGGGTCCGAGAGACCAGCCCCAACTTGCTGAAAGGGTCCTCCGTGGAGTCAAACGACTCGCACGGAGGAGCGTGCGACGAATCCCGAGCGGCGAGAAAAGACTCGCTCAGTGGCTGAACCCTGGAACCGGGAATCTCCCACGGCGGGAGACGCGCGGAGGAGCGCGGATGCTCGCGCTTCGACCCACGCGCCGGTGGCCACTAGGCCCTCGGCCCACCTCAGCGCAGAACCCAGGAGACGGGAGAGGTAAAATAACACCCTCTCTCTGTCCGAAAGCTCCCGACTGGTGACCATGTCGAACACCCTGCGACAGCCGATAATGTACGGCAGTGGCTTTAACGCCACCCCGTCGCAGGGTGCCGGGAGCTTGACCGAAGCCGAAAGAGGGAGAACAACCTCCCCATACTCTGGGACCCGATCGATAACCCTCCTCGCTCCAACCTCCGGGGAGCGAGTACTGCAGCGATTGTTAAACGGCAGGGCCGGCGCCAAGCTAAGGAAGCCGATCGCTACAGTCGGGGTGTGTACTGGCATGGCTAGTGCCGGGTTAATAAGCCTAAATGCTGCAGTCGGGGACTCGACTAGTGGCGGTGCTAACGCCGAAATAAGAGAGCCGGTGCCGCAGCTGGAGGAAGAGACTAATGGCGTGGCTAACGCCGATTTAAATAGCCAGATGCTGCAGCAGAAACTGCGGCTAATGGCGTGTCTAACGCCGATCTAAATAGCCAAACGCAGCAACGAAACTCGTGGCTAGTGGCATGGCTAACGCCGATCTAAAAAGCCGAATGCTGCGGCCCAAAACATGGCTAAATGGCATGGCTAACGCCGATCTAACTAGCCGAGTGCTGCTGCAGATAAAACACTACCGAAGCGGGTCAGCGCCGGAGCTAAGATTGCGAACAGCCGGAGGAGGAATCCTGGACTCTGCTACTGTTGTTGGAGGTCAGCATTCTGTCAGCGAACGGGGTGTGCTGACCGGAAAATGGCGGTGCAGCGTGGTGCGGTGAAGTATCACAGAGCCAGACGACCAGGTAAGCAAACACAAAAAGCTCTTTAATGGCTTAAAGCGGGAACGCCGCTAGAAGGAGCCGAGAGCAATATACAGCAAATACAGTGGGTTGCAAAAGTATTCATACCCCTTGAACTTTTCCATATTTTGTCACATTACAACCACAAACATAAATATATTTCACTGGAATTTAATGTGAAAGACCAACACAAAGTGGTATACAATTGTGAAGTGGAAGGAAAATTATACATGAATCAACATTTTTTTTACAAATAAAAAACTGAAAAGTGCGACGTGCAAAAGTATTCAGCCCCCTTTTCCCTGAGTGCAACCAATTGCATTCAGAAGTTGCCTGATGAGTGCTAATGACTCAAAAGGGTCCACCTGTGTGTAATCTAATCTCAGTACAAATACAGCTGCTCCATGACGGCCTCAGATGTTGGTTAAGAGAATATTGGGGAGCAAACAGCATCATGAAGTCCAAAGAACACACCAGACAGGTTAGGAATATGGTTTTGGAGAAGTTTAAAGCAGGCTTAGGTTATAAAAAGATTTCCAAAGCTTTGAACATCTCACGGAGCACTGTTCAATCCATCATCCGGAAATGGAAAGAGTATGGCACCACAGTAAACCTGCCAAGACAAGGCCGTCCACCTAAACTTACAGGCCGAACAAGGAGATCACTGATCAGAGAGGCAGCCAAGAGGCCCATGGTGACTCTGGATGAAATGCAGAGCGCCACAGCTCAGGTGGGGGAAACTGTCCACAGGACAACAATTAGTCGTGCACTACACAAATGTGGTCTTTATGGAAGAGTGGCAAGGAGAAAGCCATTGTTAAAAGAAAACCATAAGAAGTCCCGTTTGCAGTTTGCCAGAAGCCATGTTGAGGACACAGCAAACATGTGGAAGAAGGTGCTTTGGTCAGACGAGACCAAAATTGAACTTTTTGGCCACAATGCAAAACGCTATGTGTGGCGGAGAAATAACACTGCACATCACTCTGAAAACACCATCCCCACTGTCAAATATGGTGGTGGCAGCATCATGCTCTGGGGGTGCTTCTCTTCAGCAGGGACCGGGAAGTTGGTCAAAGTTGATGGGAAGATGGATGGAGCCAAATACAGGGCAATCTTGGAAGAAAACCTGTTGGAGTCAGCAAAAGATTTGAGACTGGGGCGGAGGTTCACCTTCCAGCAGGACAACGACCCTAAACATAAAGCCAGAGCTACAATGGAGTGGTTTAAAAAAAAGAATATTCATGTGTTAGAATGGCCCAGTCAAAGTCCAGACCTAAACCCAATTTTTGAGAATTTGTGGCAAGATCTCAAAACTGCTGTTCACAAACGCTCTCCATCCAATCTGACTGAGCTTGAGCTGTTTTGCAAGGAGGAATGGGCAAGAATTTTAGTCACTAGATGTGCAAAGCTGGTGGAGACATACCCTAAAAGACTTGCAGCTGTAATTGCAGCAAAAGGTGGCTCCACAAAGTATTGACTCAGGGGGGCTGAATACTTTTGCACGTCGCACTTTTCAGTTTTTTATTTGTAAAAAAAATGTTGATTCATGTATAATTTTCCTTCCACTTCACAATTGTATACCACTTTGTGTTGGTCTTTCACATTAAATTCCAGTGAAATATATTTATGTTTGTGGTTGTAATGTGACAAAATATGGAAAAGTTCAAGGGGTATGAATACTTTTGCAACCCACTGTACATCGGTGCAGCGGGAACGCCGCTGCGGACACGATAGTACGTGACACTCACCGAAAATAAACAGAGCACATGCAAACAGCGGAAACGCCGCTGAATGCAAAGCGAACTTATATGAGAATAATAACCACACGAACACCCGACGTGACGGTCATGACCTTATATAGCTTTCAGTAAAACCCAGCATTCAACGATTTTTCAAAACACAATTATAAATCATACACAAATCCACAAAAATCCACAAAGCCATGGAAGAACACAACACACTTCAACACTTAAATTTATACACTTAATTTCAGTTAACATTTCCAATTGTATTAATTTAATTCACATTCCAACATAGTCTTTATTCCTTATTCCTTTAGTCCTTATTCACCACTCACAGCTAATTATATTGTTTTTCAGCTAATTATAGGAGCAATGGTCCTTCTTACCTTATTGGCCGGCCTGTGAGTACCGCGTAAGTTCTATCATTGGAATCAAGCAATCAACCCGATTATCTGCACTGCAATCAACGACCTTCACCATACCCTGCTACCAATTGTTAGGAAATCTGAAATTTCCCCGATGAACCAATTTTGAAGGCGTCAAAAAGCGCAGTACAGATGATTTTAGAGTTATTCGAATGAAGCGGAGTTATTCGAATGTTTATTTATGACAAACCGAGTCAAAGCAGTGTTCGTCCAAGACAAGCCCAAGATCGCGATCTGACTCTGATCTCAGCACCACACCGGTCCCACCAAGACAGAGCCCTGAAGTCCAGTTTCTGACACTATTTATTGAAAAACCATCCCTCGCTCTGCTTATTCTGAAACAACTTGTTGAAGGAGTTCTATGGGGTGGTTAAACACGTCGTTCCATCCCTTATCTGGGGAGCTCGAGACAGCTCGACTGTCATGCCAGGTGCATCTAGTTTTCATGAAATATAGGCCTTGGGCAATTGTCAGCCAGGTTACCCCATTGTTATTGAATGCGCTAATTCCATTGAACACAAAGTACTTACAAATCACAAATTTTTATCCCTTCAAAACTCCACCCAGATTGGGATTCGAACTGGGAATCCCTAGCGCTAACCTACTCCGCCCGGTTCTGGGAACCGTAACAGAATGGCAAGAGAAAGGAATAAATAATTTAGAACATGTTATTTATGAGGGGACCTTTAATTTATTTGAAGATCTCATTTCTAAATATGGGATTAGAAGTAGCAAATTTCTCAAATATTAGCAATTGAGAACCATCATTCAGGCAAGGTTCAAGCTAAATAACCTACAGTTCGAAACTGCAGTGTTGATAACAGATTTTCTAAATCTCTATAATCCTAAACTCCTGTCAAAAATATATGTTATTGTTAAAAATTGATGACTCAATTTGCCTCCCAGTTACAAAATGGGAGCGAGATCTCTCCATCGATCCGGATGTAAACTTCTGGACATAGATCTGTGCAAATACCTTCAAAATGACTAAAAACCTGAACTTACTAACTTGTACAATACAAAATTTTACATAAAGTACATTACACAGGGCACAGAATGTGTCAAATGGGCCTCAAAGAAACAAACATATGCACTAACTGCTCAGGCAATACTGGTAACTATATACATGCTATATGGTCCTGCACACCTGTTCAAAGGCTTTGCGCCCAAGAGAAAGACCAGCGGGGCAGGTCCGGTGCAGATTCGGGGCCTGGGTGTGTATGTGCACATGCGTGTGTATGTAAAGAAAAAAACAGCAATTCACTCTATTAAAGACTCAGTTGGCAACATTACTCATGACCCACAACAAATAAATAACTCCTTTAAAGATTTCTATGAAGCCCTATATTCATCACAGATCAACCCATCTCATGCTGAAATCAATGAATTTCTTAATAATATAAACCTACCTAAATTAAATGAGGATCCGCCTGAATTTTATAATGCAATACAACATTTTCCAAATAATAAAGCCCCTGGACCAGATGGTTTTCCAGCAGAGTTCTATAAAGAATTTTGGTCTGTGTCAGAGCCTACCTTTTAAAGATGTAGCCTCAAACCAAGAATAATCACACAATTTCTCCAAACATGAACTCTGCCAACATTAGCCTGCTCCTTACAGATACAATACTCCCATCTAGCTATCGCCCAATCTCTCTTATTAATGTAGACCTTAAAATTATTTGCAAAGTTCTTGCAAAAAGAGAAGGAATGATTTTTTCTAACATCATACATTCGGACCAAATAGGTTTTATGAAGGGCTGACACTCAGCGGACAACACACATCGACTAATAAATATAATAGATTATTGTTCCTTTAACAAATCAGAAAACATAGTTATCTCTTTAGATGCTGAGAAAGCATTCGATTGGGTATACTATAAATTTCTATTAGCAGTTCTACATAAATTTGGATTTGGCCCATCCTTCATAAACTGGATTGAAACATCATACAGCTCTCCAAATGCACGGGTTAGGACAAATGATCTTTTTTCACAAAGCTTCAGTCTGCAGAGGGGCACTAGACAATGTTGCCTACTCTCAGTACCACATAAGATCTGGTACTATTGAATCATATTCCTCTTCTAAAAAGAATTGAGGATGATCTCACACATTGGAATTCTTTACATATATCTCTCATGGGAAGATTTGCCACAATTAAAATGATGATTCTGCCTAAAATCAACTATCTGTTTTCACTGATCCCTAATAAACCCTCTGCTGCATGGTTTAAATCAGGGGTGCCCACACTTTTCAGGCCCGAGATCTACTTTTACATTGGACAGGTCATCGAGATCTACCGGGGTCAATCTCTATTTTTTATCTTGAAACCTGTTTACACACATCATGTTAGTATCGTCGAAGCTGTTAGAATTGCTCTTTTATTAAACAAATTCCAGCAAATAGCATGGAGAAAACCTGGTTTTAGTACACCCAAACACACAGTATACAGCACAAATGTAAAACAATCACTGTAACCCACATTTCTCCAAACAGAACATCTATTCATCCATCCATTATCTTCCGCTTTATCCTCAATTAGGGCCACAACCCCACTTGAATCGGACAATATTAGATATTTAGGTATAATTTTTCCCCTAGATTGTCAGAAATGGTACGATTGAATCATATTCCTCTCCTAAAAAGAATTCAGGATGATCTCACACGTTGGAGTTCTTTACCTATATCTCTCATGGGAAGATTTGCCACAATTAAAATGATGATTCTGCCTAAAATCAACTGTTTTCACTGATCCCTAATAAACCCTCTGCTGCATGGTTTAAATCAGAGGTGCCCACACTTTTCAGGCCCGAGATCTTCTTTTCCATTGGACAGGTCATCGAGATCTACTGGGGTCAATCTTATTAAACACATTCCAGCAAATAGCACGGAGAAAACCTGATTTTAGTACACCCAAACACACAGTGTACAGCACAAATGTAAAACAATCACTGTAACCCACATTTCCCCAAACAGAACATCTATTTATCCATCTATTATCTTCCGCTTTATCCTCTATTAGGGTCACAGGGGGGTTGACCAGGGCTGGGCAGATACACCCAGGACAGGACACCAATCTATCACTGGGCACACTCACACACACAAACACACTCTATATGGTGCAATGTGGAGAATTCAGTTGACCTTGATCCATGTTTTTGGACTGTGGGAAGAAACCGGAGAACCCGGAGGAAAGCCACGTGGACACGGGGATAACATGGAAACTCCACCCAGATTGGGATTCGAACTGGGAATCCCTAGCGCTGAGAGGAGAACATGCTAACCCCCCAAACAGAACATGAACATTAATAAAAGCAAATGCATTTTGAGTTTGACATTGTAAAAAAATATTCACCCCCCCCCCCACTCTAAATGAAAGTGGAACATTTTAGTTCTTTTTGAGCTTCACTCATCCTTCCCTCATCTTGTCAGTCAAGTAAAGTGTAAAAACATGAACAGAAAGTATCTAATGTAGATGATTCTCGAGGCAGTGCTTCGGATTTAGGCACGGAGGGGTGGCCACATACCGGTTTTGGGAACAGCGAGAGAGACGACAGGGGGGTGGGGGGGCAGACCGCTCGCTTGCAGAACGATAGAGATTGCGATTTAGAATGGATCATATTGTGTGTGAATGTGTGCGCGTGTGTGTATAAGCACTTCCTATACTGTGCTGTAAAAAAAGCGCTGATACGTGATAAACGCTTTTTTTTCTCAAACCTCCATCGCGATCTACCTGACACCCCTCGACGTATTGAGCACCCCTGGTTTAAATCATTAGATTCACATATTTCAAAATTCTTATGGAAAGGCAAACATTGAGAATAAGTTTGAAGACTTTGCAAAAGCTAAAATGCAACGGCAGTCTAGAACTTTCAAACTTTTATCACTATTTTTTAGCCAATTGATTACAGTATATTTCAAGGTGGACCAAGTCAAATTCTTTAGATAACCCATGGTTGGAATTAGAACAAACATTTTGTGGGAAATTGAAAATCTCTGACTCACCTTTCATTAGCTCATAATTAAACGTTATAACTGTTTTAAAAGCCTTAACATTAAGACCACTCTGACTGCCTCGTGGGAAAAGTCCTCACTAATCCCATGTAAAATGACACCTATTTGGAACAATCCAGATATATGTCAAGGAAAGGCAGTTCTGAATTTTACAGAATGGCAAGAGAAAGGAATAAATAATTTAGAACCTTTAATTCATTTGAAGATCTCATTTCTAAATATGGGATTAGAAGTAGAAAATTTAAAAAATATCAGCAATTGAGATCCATCATTTAGGCGAAGTTCAAGCTAAATAACCTACAATTGGAACACAGAACACTGTTTTTTGTTCAACACTTTTGTTAGAGTGAGTTAATTAACGTTCATTTGTCATCAGTTAGTTAATTAACCCTGTCTTGTCATTGGTTTGTTTTGTGCACATGGTCTGGTTTTGTATTGTTTTGTATTTATTTCCGTTGTTTCTCGTCCTCGGTGCTGGTCGTTGTTATATGTCACTAGTCTGTTCGTACCTCATATTTTTGGTGTTACTGCACCTTTAAATAAACTCGTTCTTCTGCTACCTGCGTGCCTGGCTCCCTTCAGCGTGTTAAAACGCGGCGGCTCTGCGCTTCCTATGCGCAGCCGCTTTATTCCGAGGTAGACTACCGTGACAATTTGTATGTTTTTTTTTTTTTTTTTTTTTTTAAATATGTATTATTGTACTGATGAAAACTGTCATATTATAAGGTTCACAAAAGGTTGTGTAAATAATCACAGAGCTCCCCCTTGTTGAAGAATAAAGATTTAGAGCTAAACAATTTTTGTGCATGCTTGCTGTATTTCATGTCATTGTGGGCTGAACGGCACAGTAGTACAGTGTAGAATCGGATATCACAGCACTAGATATATGCAACTCTACAGTCTTCTTCTCCTTATAAAGGGTTATTTTCAGTCTTGGGTCTAATGTTTCAAGATTTGCCACAAGTTCAGAAGATTCGACGATCTGTCCTAAAAATTGTGGATTCATACCTGATCTTTTATACCACTGGAGACTATATGCCTTTTCGTCGTATTTGCAGGTCAATATAATGTTGCTGTCTTTCACTGCATATATGACAGTTTTATTTGGTGTAATTTTATTAGCATCTATTACTGTAAATGTATAAAAACAATATAATAACATTTAATTGAATAAGTTATGCAAGTAACAATGTACGAAATACTGAACAATTGGTAGATCAGTGTTGAGAAATGTTCTATTTATTTATGCTTATTTATGTAAGATTTTACTTACTCTTTGAAGCAGCAACAATAAAAAACAAAAAGAGAAGATTCATTGTTGTTCTTAAGTGTCAATTGAAATGTCAGGAGTATGTGTGTTGAGATACAAACAAAACTCCAGTGGCTTCATTAACACCCACCTGTCTCCCACCTGTTTAAAGACAGCAAATGTCAACCACGTGCCGCTGTGCAATATAATAAAGCAAACAGACACACACACACACACACACACACACACACATACAGTATATATATATATATATATATATATATATATATATATATACAGTGGGTTGCAAAAGTATTCATACCCCTTGAACTTTTCCATATTTTGTCACATTACAACCACAAACATAAATATATTTCACTGGAATTTAATGTGAAAGACCAACACAAAGTGGTATACAATTGTGAAGTGGAAGGAAAATTATACATGAATCAACATTTTTTTTACAAATAAAAAACTGAAAAGTGCGACGTGCAAAAGTATTCAGCCCCCCTGAGTCAATACTTTGTGGAGCCACCTTTTGCTGCAATTACAGCTGCAAGTCTTTTAGGGTATGTCTCCACCAGCTTTGCACATCTAGTGACTGAAATTCTTGCCATTCCTCCTTGCAAAACAGCTCAAGCTCAGTCAGATTGGATGGAGAGCGTTTGTGAACAGCAGTTTTGAGATCTTGCCACAAATTCTCAATTGGGTTTAGGTCTGGACTTTGACTGGGCCATTCTAACACATGAATATTCTTTTTTTAAACCACTCCATTGTAGCTCTGGCTTTATGTTTAGGGTCGTTGTCCTGCTGGAAGGTGAACCTCCGCCCCAGTCTCAAATCTTTTGCTGACTCCAACAGGTTTTCTTCCAAGATTGCCCTGTATTTGGCTCCATCCATCTTCCCATCAACTTTGACCAACTTCCCGGTCCCTGCTGAAGAGAAGCACCCCCAGAGCATGATGCTGCCACCACCATATTTGACAGTGGGGATGGTGTTTTCAGAGTGATGTGCAGTGTTATTTCTCCGCCACACATAGCGTTTTGCATTGTGGCCAAAAAGTTCAATTTTGGTCTCGTCTGACCAAAGCACCTTCTTCCACATGTTTGCTGTGTCCTCAACATGGCTTCTGGCAAACTGCAAACGGGACTTCTTATGGTTTTCTTTTAACAATGGCTTTCTCCTTGCCACTCTTCCATAAAGACCACATTTGTGTAGTGCACGACTAATTGTTGTCCTGTGGACAGTTTCCCCCACCTGAGCTGTGGCGCTCTGCATTTCATCCAGAGTCACCATGGGCCTCTTGGCTGCCTCTCTGATCAGTGATCTCCTTGTTCGGCCTGTAAGTTTAGGTGGACGGCCTTGTCTTGGCAGGTTTACTGTGGTGCCATACTCTTTCCATTTCCGGATGATGGATTGAACAGTGCTCCGTGAGATGTTCAAAGCTTTGGAAATCTTTTTATAACCTAAGCCTGCTTTAAACTTCTCCAAAACCATATTCCTAACCTGTCTGGTGTGTTCTTTGGACTTCATGATGCTGTTTGCTCCCCAATATTCTCTTAACCAACATCTGAGGCCGTCACGGAGCAGCTGTATTTGTACTGAGATTAGATTACACACAGGTGGACCCTTTTGAGTCATTAGCACTCATCAGGCAACTTCTGAATGCAATTGGTTGCACTCAGGGAAAAGGGGGCTGAATACTTTTGCACGTCGCACTTTTCAGTTTTTTATTTGTAAAAAAAATGTTGATTCATGTATAATTTTCCTTCCACTTCACAATTGTATACCACTTTGTGTTGGTCTTTCACATTAAATTCCAGTGAAATATATTTATGTTTGTGGTTGTAATGTGACAAAATATGGAAAAGTTCAAGGGGTATGAATACTTTTGCAACCCACTGTATATAGTAGCCCCGTTATTAAAGGGTAATAATGAATGACAAACTCAATGTACCATTCAAAGATTATGTAAGCTTTTTGTTTGCATATGTTCCCTTATTAAGGCTTACAATTTAAATAAAAAAAAAAATTTAAATCTTACAATTTAAATTTTAAATTTAAAATTAAATTTTAAATTTAAATTTGCTTATCAACATTCACTAAATTACAAAAGCAACATAAAGGCAAAATACTGCAAAATCTAAAAGGCAAAAAAAGGACTGCAGTGACATTTACCTTTTTACTTTAAACTATACATTCATTCATTCATTCATTATCTTCCGCTTTATCCTACATTAGGGTCGAGGTGGGGTTCCCCATGCCTGTCCAGGGGAGAACGTTTCGGGCGCTGGGTAGATACACCCAGGACAGGGCGCCAATCTATCGCTGGGCACACACTCACGCACACAGACACGCACGCATACACACTCTATATGGGGCAATTTGGAGAACTCACTTGACTTGATCCATGTTTTTGGACTGTGGGAGGAAACCGGAGAACCCAAAGGAAACCCACGCAGACACGGGGAGAACATGGAAACTCCACCCAGATGGAGATTCGAACCGGGAATCCCTACTTCTGCGAGGCGAACGTGCTAACCACTAAGCCACCGTGCCGCCCTTACTTTAAACTTAAGCCACCCTTACTTTAAACTTAAACTTAAACTAAAAAAATATTAACACAGCAATACAGATTTATTTTTATTCATTTATTTCATTTAACCATTTTAAGAAAGTTATGCTTAATAAGATCAATGGTACCAGTACCAAAAACATTCATTTTATTTTACCAACACCACGTTCTTACACACATTTCAGTTTAAACTGATGCTTATGTGACTAATACAATGTTTTATTCTCATAAGAACTTAAAGTAATAGCATGACACATCATTTTTTATTTCATGCCAAGTGCAAACGCCTATCTCAAAGCAAATGCATTCAACTTTTTTTTAACACTATTTTTTAACAGCAAAACAGTTTAAGTGCAACTATAGACTGGTTGTGGCTCCTGTTCGAGATAGATATTTATGTTAATGCTTCTTTTACCTGTTATAAAAGGCTAATAAAGAATGACAAATTCAATGTGTCGTCTCCTTCATGTCTTTGTGGTGAATCAGGAAAGACAAAGCAGGAGTGCCACCCCTAGACTTAAACAGGCATAAGCATGTATATGTACAAACAATAGAAAAAATCTGATAAAGTCAAATAAAACCACTAAAACAAAATCACAATCTATAGGAGGATCCAAATACCAGAACAAATAGCAATGAAATGAGTTTTCTAATTAGTTTTAAAAATGTCCATTGTATGGATCTTATATAAAGTGGAAGGATGTTCAAGAGTTTAAGAGCAATGACCAAGAATGAATGATCCCCCTTAAACTTCAACCCAGACCATGGAACAGCTAAAAACAACTGGTTTGAGGAATGCATAGACCGTGAAAAGGAATGAAAGCAGAGCATGCCAGATATATAGCTTGGAGCCAACCAGGGGAGTCATTAGACCTGGGCTTTCAGGGCTATAGCCCCGGATCAAATGTGAGCAGCTTTCTCTGCAGCCTCTCCTCCAGCAGCGGAACGATGAAGTCACCGTCAGCTGTTTGTTTTTACGAGCTTTGTGTGTGTGTGTGTGTGTAAGGGAGACAGATATTTTTCGCCAGTATCGAGAGTAAAGTTACCGTAATAACTGCATGTTGGCTGTAAAGAGCAGCTTCTCAACTTTCAGAAACCGACAGAATTTTTCTAAAGGCGCAAACTGTCGCAAAGTTATGATGTTTCAAAGCAAAACCTTGTTAAAACTCTCATCTGCGACTGACTCGTAAAACGGATTCATGCTTTTCGGCCAAAGCTCAGGTTCGTTTATTAAAATTTTTTTTGCCAAAACCATCATTTATTACAAATGAATGTGATATCCACTGCTGACAGACATATTTTATATGTTATTTAATTTTATCAAATATAACTAATAAATGATCAAACAAAATGAATGTAACAACAGTTTGAGTAATTGATAAATACACTCATGAATGGGCCATTTTTAAAGAGGATCTGGGCTAAAACTCCTGGAGCCAACCCATGCAAAGTCTTAAAAATCAAAGAGAAAAATCTTGAATTCGATCCGGAATATCACCGGCAACCATTGCAGAGAGGCAAGCATAGAAGTGATGCTCTTCCTTTTCTTCATACTTGTCAGAATCCTTTTGTACCAGCTGCATGTGTGCCAAGCTGGACTGACTTAGACCGTAGTACAGCGAGTTGTAGTTGTCGAGACAAAAATATATAAATGCTTGAATGTGTCACGGTAGTCTACCTCGGAATAAAGTGTCTACGCATAGGAAGCGCAGAGCCGCCGCGTATTCACACGCTGAAGGGAGCCAGGCACGCAGGTAGCAGAGAACGGATTTATTTAAAGGTGCAGTGCACCAAAAAACATGAAGTACAAAAGAATAGTGACATATAACACACGACCAGCACCGAGAACGAGAAACAACGGAAATAAATACAAAAAGACACCCGACCACGTGCACAAGGCAAACCAATGACAATAAGGAGTTAATTAACTAAACTAATAACACATGAACGTTAATTAACTCAACCGAAAGGAACGAAACACAGAACAGGTAACAGGCACCTAGGCACCTGTTACATTACCCCCGGCCCTGCGGTCGCGCAACGGGGGGACCTTTGGACCTTGGCGGGCACGCACGCTGGGTGAACCTCCACCTCGGAAACGCCATCCTGCACACAGTAGAGGTACACCCCCACCGCATTGCCCAAACACAAAGACATCTCTGACATGGGGAAGACGGACTGGACACACGAAACAGAAACAGGGGACGCGACCAAGAAAAAAAAATAACAGTCCCGGGGGGAAGGGGGGGGTCCTCCGCCCTCCTTGAGGCGGGCTTGGAAGGCGCCCTCAGGTGGACGCCCTCTGCAGGGGAGGCGTGCCGAACGCCCTCTGGCTGCAAAGTCAGGTGGACACCCATGGCGGATCAGAAGTGGGCCACGCCCTCTGACTGCGTGGTCCGATGGACGGCCTCGGCGGACGAGGAGTGGGCCACGCCCTCTGGCTGCGTGGTCCGGTGGACGCACTCGGTGGACGAGGAGTGGGCCACGCCCTCTGGCAGCGTGGTCCGGTGGACGCCCACATCGGGCGAGGAGTTGGCCACGCCCTCTGGCTGCGTGGCAAGGCGGAAGCCCCCTGGCGGCATGGCGAGGCGGGCGCCCCCTGGGCTTCGGGATGGGCGGCGGGATAGGCGGCACACTGGCAGGACCTTGGCGGGCACGCACGCTGGGTGAACCTCCACCTCGGAAACGCCATCCTGCACACAGTAGAGGTACACCCCCACCGCATTGCCCAAACACAAAGACATCTCTGACATGGGGAAGACGGACTGGACACACGAAACAGACGAGACAGGGGGACACACCACGCTCACGCCACATGGATCCACATTTACCCCCCCGAGTGTCAGCTCCGTTACCGCCCCCTCGCAGCGCGATTCAGACACAGCGCGTTCCGGCGCGGATGCGTCACGTGACTGCCCCGCAGCACACGTACCGTGCTCAGCAGCTGAGCAGCACGCACACTGCGTCTTGGCACCGCGCCGGCGCGCTCTGCGTCTGGATCTCGCCACGGGGAGTTTAACAAGCTGGACCGGAGCGTCCGTCCAGAACTCCTCAGAGTTTAGGAGGGTTCGTATGGGCAGAATATGCCCATACAGGTACGAATCGCCTGCCTCGTCATCAGATATCTGAATCAGATCCAGACCCTCCTCAGCGCAGAGCGCTTCGTACCCGTACCTCCATACCCACTCATCATCGGAATCATAGTACTCCATTAACTCACTGTAAGAGCCGTCCTTATGGCTCCGGGACGGCGGGCTGCGCATAGCGGCACACTCGCGGACATGGCGGAACGCGCCGCGAGTACGAGGTTACACGGCCCCCACAAAGAAAAATTTAGAAATCGCTTACCTGGGCACTGGACTCCCCAAATTGCCAGGCTGGTCGTTCTGTCACCGTAGTCTACCTCAGAATAAAGCGGCTGCGCATAGGAAGCGCAGAGCCGCCGCATATTCACGCGCTGAAGGGACCCAGGCACGCAGGTAGCAGAGAACGGATTTATTTAAAGGTGCAGTGCACCAAAAAACATGAGCTGCAAAAGACTAGTGACATATAACACACGACCAGCACCGAGAACGAGAAACAACAGAAATAAATACAAAAAGACACCCAGTGACAACATCAAATTCCAGCTAAAGGCATCTCTGGATGACCCAACAGTCACAGACAAGATCCTCATTAATAAAATGAATGAAGCTGCCAGCGCTGAAGCAGAACGGCAAAATAAGCTAAAAAAAAATACCAACAGTAAGATGACGACAAAGGTGCATGAGATGCAGATGGAGGTAGGGGTTAAACGACAGTTCAATGATACTACAGAAACTGTATTTGATGTCCAGGATTGCACAGCTGAAGAAAAGAACCCAAAGGGACGTAGAATACCAGCCGCCACAAGTCAAAAGGATACAGAGCTTTTTTAAGTCACCAAACAACTGAAGCAAGAAGTGTTTCACCTGATCACAAACCAAAGGGGGCAGCAGAAGGACTGTGCGACGTCACCTGTGTAGGTCGTAGGTCACCTGTATACTCGCCATCATTCCAAGGTGGTGAACTTAGTCAGTGAGAAATGTGTGGTTAACTGTTTCTTGAATGGAGAGCCAACACAAGCAGTGTGGGACACGGGGTCACAAGTAACCATGATAAGTGAAAAATGGAGGCAAACTCACCTACCAGACGCAACAGTTCATAGCATAGAAGAACTGCTACAGTCAAACATGTTGCTTGGAAGGGTAGTCAACAAGATCGCCATCCCTTTTAGAGGTTGGGTGGAAGTGGAGTTCCAGCTCAAGTCGGGTGGCATGTTAAAATCAGAACTGCTTGTTCCGATACTGCCCGTGACCCCAAGGTACCATCCGAGCCAATAGTGGGCTACAACGTGATTAAGTTGGTCAGGGGTGGAATGGTAAATTTTGCAGATGTCACCAGCAAGGCTTTGGGCGAAGCCCTTTCCATTGACTGTAAACGAATTGAAGTGTTGACACAGCTACTCCGAACCAGTGACACTGAAAACAAAGAGGGCATAGTAAAAGTGGGACGATGGTGTGTCGTTATACCTGCTGGCCAGTAGTGAAATGCTGTGTGCGGACAAGTTCTCTGCTTACAAAACAGGAAGTGCTGTTTGAAATGGATGGGACTCATGGGTGGCCAGATGGGCTGAGCATCCCCAACACCATTATCACTTTGCAGAGAGGCACATGGTGACAGGTCACCCTACCTGTGACAAATTACACCTGCTACGACATCACGCTAAACCCACGCACAATGGTGGGGCAGGTACAAGGGATGAAAGCCGTCTACCCTGCAGATGTGAAACCAGTTAGTACGAAACAGAGGGAGGAATCAAGTAAAGTTGATGGGCAAGATGACAAAAAGACACGGGGAAGGTCATATAAGCTGGAAGGTGATGAGGTTCCAGCGAGCCAAGATGGAGGTGGATGGGATCCTCAAGTGCCGGTGGACCACTTGTCAATATCTACTTTGTGACGATTAACAGAGGTCCAAACTGCTTACACACATGGACAAAATTGTTGGTATCTCTCGGTTAAAGAAAGCAAAACCCATAATAGTCACAAAAATAACTTGAATCTGACAAAAGTAATAATGAATAAAATTTTAAACAATTGATTTTGAGCCATGCTCCAACAGAATTCATTTTAAAATTTCATTAAACTGGCCTGGCCAATAATTATGGTAGCTTTAAAATATCGTTGTCTGCCATAATTATATGTTTTTGTTATGAGGCATCTAAATTGCACCCAAAGATGCTTAGACAATTAGTGTGTCACAAACGCGTGTGCGCTGTCCGGGAGATGGCGGCGCAGCGCGGTGCGGTGTAGATATAGTCAGCGAGCCAGGCGACCAGGTAAGCGAACCAAAAGCACTTTTATTTGCTTTGCACAGCGGGAACGCCGCTGAAGGTGCCGAGAGCAAAATACAAAAACAAAACGATACAACGGGAACGCCGCTGAGGGCACGACAGGACGTGCCGAGAATCAAAAACACAAATAAACAAATCAGACAGCGGGAAAGCCGCTGAATGCATGGCGTGACGAGCCGAGAGTACAATACTGAAAATAATAACTACTAACACCGTACACCCGACGTGGCATTTGAGTATTTGTACACTACCGCGTACACTCAGTAATGCTGACCTGCTGATGCATCGCGCATGCGTGCTTCAAGTGCAGTCAGCAGGTCGCACGTGATCAGGTAGGCGCCAATCCCAGCACAAGGGGATGGGCCCTACCTACGGAAACCCTAAACGGCCAAAACCCGACACACGGGAGACAGGGGGGAGGGGCCCAACCCTCCCAACCTGACATAGTGAGAAGATAAACTAATATTTTAATATTGGTACGTGCTAATATAAAAAACTAATACTAAGATAAACCAAATATCTAGCGCCAGCCATAAGGGCATCTATAAAAAACTAGAAATAATGATAACCTGTACGCATGCAGCAAACCGCGGTTGGACTAACTAACAGTCTGTAGTGCCACTATCAAGCGGCTCGACATCCTGAGGGCTCAGCCTAAGCATGCAGAGCGAGGCGGTATGCAGAGCTTGCGATGACTGGATCTGTCACTTGCTATGGTTCGCGAATCTTTGTGACGGTACGATGCCTCTCTGTGTGCTCCCCCTCCTTGTCTGTTTCTTTTGAGGTGTGACCGGCCTCCTGGAGATCTTCATCCATGGCTCTGCTGACGAATACTGGATGGAACCAGAATATTAATTGCACTGGCGGTCCTGCAGGACCCCCTTAATGGACTCACATATAGTTTTCCAGTTGTTAGAGTTTTTCCATTTGTTAAATATCTGTACATGTCTGTCCTACATTGTTGTTGCTGCCTGGCCGCTCAAGGAGGCTGCTCAAGGAGTCCCCCACTGAGTCTTGGTCCTCCCAAAGTTTCTTCCTTAAATAACAACATAAAAGGGAGTTTTTTCTTGCCACTGTCGCTTCAACTTGCTCTTTGGGGGTTTAAAGGCTTTTCATTCTGTAAAGCTGCTTTGTGACAAAGTACTGTTGTAAAAAGCGCTATATAAATAAATAACTTGAACTTCTTTGTTCTCATGTGCACATTGACCAAAACATCTCTATCTTCTAACCCATCTGGTCCTGCTTTCTGCCCCCCTCAGGGGTATGAATTTATGACAGGTTCTCCGCTGACCCTGCAACCGGTCATTCATACTCTTTCCCATGCTCATCCATCAATTAGTTATTTTCTCTATTCCCTGAAATATTCAAAGTAAAGTTTTAATTTACATTATTCATTCATTCATTTATTCATTATCTTCTGCTTTATCCTATACTAGGGTCGTGGTGGGGTTCCGCATAGCCATCCAGGGGAATAAGTTTCGGGGGCTGGGCAGATACACCCAGGACAGGGCGCCAATCTATCACTGGGCACACACTCACTCACACAGACACGCATGCACACACACTCTATATGGGGCAATTTGGAGAACTCAATTGACTTGATACATGTTTTTGGACTGTGGAAGGAAACCGGAGAACCCGGAGGAAATGGAACATGGAAACTCCACCCAGATGGGGATTCGAACCGGGGGATCCCTAGTGCTGAGAGGCGAACGTGCCAACCACTAAGCCACTTACATTTACTAAATTACTTAAAAGTATTATAAAAACTTTACAATTAATAATTATGAACCATGTTTTTGAAACAAAAAGTAGTTTTGTTTTAAAAAATGAAGGGGAAGTTAAAAGTATGTTAAAAGAATCTTTTGATATACCAAAGTTTTTCTTAGGTGAAAGTGTGAGGGTTGATAGACCGGAGCGCGTTGGATCCACTACTCGGAACGAATCAGTCTGGAGCGGAGGTATAGACAACACAGTTTATTATTTCTCACAACAATCGTGGAGCGGCGTGTGGTAGTGTTCACGCTGGCGGAAAACACGGAACGCTGAGCAGGCGGCGTGACGTAGCGGCAGCGCGGTGTTGACGTCAGCGGCCGTGTTCCAAACCGCAGCTCCAACGGATTGTAGTGAGATTTGGCAGGTATCGCAGCGGTACACGGGCTGCACACACAAACACAGGACAGGGCAAGTACGAGGCAAACACAAAACATACAAGGTAGTCGTAGCGAGACGAGGTGTGACGTGAACTGGAGCCAAAGAGGACGTGGCGTGACACAAGGAACACAAGACCTATTGGCGACGAGAGACGGGACGGCGTGCCTAAAATAGAGAACGTGATTACACCCAGGTGAACACAATTACAAGGAGTGACTCTGAAAACACCCACACCACGTGACCACACATAACATAACCCCCCCCTCAATGGGTGCCCCCTGGCACCCTAAGATGGTTCTTTCACGAGGGCGGGGTACAGGATGGCGGCGTGGGGAACCCAGGAGAGCTCTTCCGGACCGTACCCCTCCCAGTCCACCAAGTACTGGATGCCTCTGCCTTGGCGGCGGGAGTCCAGGCGGGCTGGCCGTCGATGAGGCGTGGGGCGGGGGTGATCCGGGGGGTAGGGTTGAGCGGGGAGTGAGTGACCGGCTTGACGTGGGAAACGTGGAAGGTGGGGTGGATGCGCATATGACGGGGCAAGCGGAGACGGATGGCTGCAGGATTTATGATCTTGGTGATGGGAAAAGGTCCAATGAAACGAGGGGCCAGTTTCCGGGATTCAGTCTTTAGGGGAATGTTGCGGGTGGACAGCCAGACCAACTGTCCCACCTTGTAGGCAGGGGCTTGGCGGCGACGGCGGTTGGCGGAGGACATGAGCATGGACCGGGCCTGGCGAAGAGCAATGTTCTTCCACACCCGGCGGCAACGACGGATGTGCTGGCTGACTGAGGGGACAGAGATCTCCTGCTGTTCTTCTGGGAACAGAGGTGGTTGGTAACCCAGGGCGACCTCAAAAGGGGACCTGCCGGTGGCGGAGCTGCGTGCTATGTTGATGGCGTATTCGACCCAGGGAAGATGTTCGCTCCAACGTTCCGGGTGCTGGGCCTACACGCAGCGTAGGGTGGTCTCCACAACTTGATTGGTCCTTTCAGCCTGTCCATTCGACTGTGGATGACCACCAGAGGTTAACGACAGGGACGTGCCAAAGTATTTGAAAAAGGCTTTCCATACCTGGGAGACGAACTGCGGACCTCGATCCGACACGATGTCCACCGGGATGCCGAAGATCCTGAAAACATGTTCGAAGACCAGTTTGGCGGTAGCAAGGGCCGATGGCAGTCCGGGAAGGGCCGAGAGGCGTACTGATTTTGAAAACCTGTCCACGATGGTAAGTATGACCGAGTTGCCCTTAGAGTTCGGCAGTCCGGTGACGAAATCGAGGGAGATGTGGGACCAGGGGCGCCCAGGTATGGAAAGCGGCAGGAGGAGTCCAGATGGCGACTGATGAGAGGCCTTGTTGCGGGCACATACAGCGCAGGCGTTAATAAACTGGCGGAGATCAGAGGAAAGGGAGGGCCACCAAAATCGCCGCCTGATGATATCCTCTGTACGAGATAGGCCCGGGTGGCATGCCCAGCGGGATTCATGGGCCCACTTGAGGACAGTGGGGCGGGCGGCGGGGGGAACAAAGGTGCGGTCTGGTGGGCCTTGTCCGGGGTTCGGGTCCTTGAGCATTTCTCTCTCGACTGTCTTCTGGACCTCCCAGGAGACACCTGCGAGTACACAACTGGGGGGTAAGATAGTGTCATTACATGGCAGGGACTCTTCCAGAGAGAAGAGCCGAGACAAGGCATCTGGCTTGGCATTGCAAGAACCGGGTTGGTAAGCGTCCAAAAAACAGAGCCCACCGTGCCTGCCGAGAGTTCAGTTTCCTAGCTGTTTGTATGTACGCCAGGTTTTTGTGGTCAGTCCATACGACGAATGGTTGTTCAGCCCCCTCCAGCCAGTGACGCCATTCCTCCAGGGCCAGTTTCACAGCGAGGAGTTCCCGGTTGCCTACATCATAATTTCTTTCCGTGGGAGACAACTTCCTTGAAAAAAAGGCGCATGGATGAAGGCGGCCCTCGTCGGTGCGTTTGGAAAGCACGGCTCCTGCTCCTGTGCTAGAGGCGTCGACTTCCACGATGAACTGTTTGGAAGGGTCTGGTTGAACAAGGATGGGGGCTGAGGTGAACAAGGTATTGAGAAGGTCCATGGCTGCTTGGACCTCCGACATCCACCGGAACGGTACCTTGACGGACGTGAGGGCTGCTAGGAGAGTGGTGATGGCCAAGCCTAGGAAGTTGGCGAAGCCTAGGAACCGTTGCAGCTCGGTCCTCGAGGTTGGGTACGGCCATTCACAGATCGCCCGGATCTTCTCGGAATCGACCCCGGAGACACCACAAACCCCAGGAAGGCTACGGACTGCTGGTGAAAGCTACATTTCTCTGCTTTTACAAAAAGTCTGTTCTGTAGCAATCAATTTAGGACCTGGCGTACGTGTTGGACATGCTCTTTTAAACTATGCGAAAAAATCAAAATATCATCAAGATAGACAAACACAAACCGATCGAGGAAGTCCCTGAGCACGTCGTTGACCAGGGCTTGAAATGCTGCGGGGGCATTTCTGAGACCGAATGGAACCACGCGGTACTCATAATTACCACTAGGGGTGTTAAAGGCCGTCTTCCACTCATCCCCTTTACGTATGCGGACCAGATGATAAGCATTACGTAGGTCAAGTTTAGAAAAAATAGCGGCTTACTGCAGAGACTCAAACACGGAGGATGTAAGCGGCAGAGGGTATTTTTAGGGGACTGTGATGTTATTCAGTCCCCTATAGTCAATGCAGGGCCGTAGGGTGCCATCTTTCTTAGCTACAAAGAAAAACCCGGCCCCTACAGGGGAGGTGGAAGGTCGGATTAACCCTGTGGCCAGACACTCAGTGATGTACTTCTCCATTGCCTCCCTCTCAGGGAGAGATAAGGGGTACAGATGACTGGAAGGGAGAGGAGCACCGGGCAACAGATCTATAGCGCAGTCATAGGACCTATGAGGGGGAAGCTGACGGGCCCTGTCCTTGGAGAATACCTTCCCCAGGTCATGGTAAACCTCCGGAATCAGGGAGAGATCCACCGCGGCGTGGTGGTCCCCCTCAGGTGCATTGCTGGTGGGTACAGCCGCGCGAAGGCAGGAGCAATGGCAGGGAACCCCCCACGTGAGATCCCTAGCCTGAACCCAATCCAAGTGGGGGTTATGAGTTTGCAACCAGGGGAAACCTAGGATAACTGGGGCGTCAGAAGATTGAAACACCGAGAAACCTATCTCTTCCCTGTGATTGCCATCAATAAGCAGGCAGACTGGTTGGGTGAGATGGGTGATGGAGGAGAGACGTCTGCCGTCTAAGGCGACAGGGTGGAGAGGAGAGTACAATGGAGATAGTGGTAAGCCCGTTTGCAACGCGAAGTCAATGTCAACTAGATTCTCCTCTGCCCCAGAATCTATGAGGATATTGACTGACTGGCTGTGGTCAGGCAGAAGGAACACCGCGGGTAGGCACAGGCGAAGAGATTGGGGTTTGTGGGTAGGACTCGACAGGACCCCAAACTTCACTGTCTAGTCAACCCTTTTGGCCGAACCGGGCAAGCCATGACCTGGTGGTTAATATCGCCGCAGTAGAAACAGCGGCCCTGTTCCCTACGGATGGCACGTTCGTCTGGGGACAGGGAGGCCTAGCTGCATCGGTTCGGGCTCGTTGGCAGGTTCAGAGGAGGAGTGATTCTCGGGGGGACCGTGGAGACCCTAGGTGAGGTAGGGATGCGTGCGGTGTCACGGAGCAACCGTTCACGGAGTCGCTCGTTAATGCGACCATCGAGTTGGATGGCGAGGTCGATAAGTTCCTGGAGTGTTTGAGGTTGGTCACGGATGGCTAGTTCGTCGCGGACACGATCATTGAGTGCATGCCTAAACACGCCGCGCAGCGAACGCTCGCACCACCCCGATTCCGCCGCCAGGGTTTGAAACTCCACCACGAATTCCACTACCGAACGCGTACCCTGACGAACCGAAAGCAACCGGCTTTACATCGGAGTAATCCGGACGGTCAAATACCCCGCGGAAACGTTCTATGAACGAAGCATAAGTGGTCGAAAGCGGTGACGCGTCCCACTTCGTGGCTTCAGCCCATTTCAACGCGCGGCCGCGCAATTGTCCGATTATAAAAGAGATTTTATGCGCGTCAGAGGGGAAACAGGACGGCCGTATACCGAAATACAGTTCACATTGAAAAAGGAAACCCCTGCATTTCTGTAGGTCCCCGTCGTATGGGTCTGGGTGTACCGCGGCTCCGTTGGGGCGCAAGTTAGGTACCTGATCAGCGGAGTATGCATTAGCGGACGCGCTGGCGTGTCCAGGAGCGGGGAGGTGCAAAGCTGGTAGTGTCGCGACCATAGATCTGACCTGGAGCGCTAGGTTGCTCACTAAGTCGGCCAACCCTTCCTGTCGACTGTAGAGAATGTCGAGGCGTGGGTCCGAGACTGGTTTTTGTCCGGCAGCTGGAAATGGCGCCGCCTCCTAGGTGAGTTGTCCCGAGGAATCCATTATGGCCAATAGGTGATGTGAGGGTCGATAGACCGGACCGCGTTGGATCCACTGCTCGGAACGAATCAGTCTGGAACGGAGGTATAGACAACACAGTTTATTATTTCTCACAACAATCGTGGAGCGGCGTGTGGTAGTGTTCACGCTGGCGGAAAACACGGAACGCTGAGCAGGCGGAGTGACGTAGCGGCAGCGCAGCATTGACGTCAGCGGCAGTGTTCCAAACCGCAGCTCCAACGGATTGTAGTGAGACAATGGGGTGGTACGTGGTACAGAGCATAGTTGTTGGTTTTCTTGGTCTTGGAGACTGTCCATGTCTCCTACCAGACCATTCTTTGTGGGTGGTCTTCGCTCTGGTCCCAAAACTTATGACTATCTACCGTGTTCTGCTAGAAAATAAAAATAAAAACATTTTTTAAAAATAGTACAGGTTTAAATCTCTCCTGATATAGTCCAATTGAAAAAAGTTTCCACCCTTCAAACATTCATTTAAACAATGTATTAATTTATGATTAGAGTTAGGCTGATACAGAGGGCGTCCACCTGAGCAGCTCAAAGAGGGCGGAGGACCCCCCCCGCCGGGACTGTTATTTTTTTCCTTCTTGGTCACGTCCCCCCGTTGCGCGACCGCAGGGGCAGGGGTAATGTAACAGGTGCCTAGGGCACCTGTCACCTGTTTTGTGTTTAGTCTCGTTCTGTTCCGTTAATTAACGTTGAGTGGTTATTAGTTAGTTAATTAACGTCGTCTTGTCATTGGTTTGTTTTGTGCACATGGTCGGGTGTCGTTTTGTACTTATGTCCGTTGTTTCTGGTTCTCGGTGCTGGTCGTGTGTTTAATGTCACTAGTCTTTTGTACCTCATGTTTTTTGGTGCACTGCACCTTTAATAAACCCGTTCTCTACTACCTGCGTGCCTGGCTCCCTTCAGCGCGTGTAAACGCGGCGGCTCTGCGCTTCCTATGCGCAACTGCTTTATCACGAGGTACACTACCGTGACACTGTGACACACACCGCACATTTTCATAAAAGCGTACACCCCAAGGAAATATTAGATTAATTGTTTAGAAATGTACTGATATGCACTGGACCTAAGTGGAGGAACAGAAGAACCTCTAAGGGACACAGTCTTTTCAGAAGAAAGAAGACACCTCAACACCATCCGCACATGATCATTAGGTGCACCACATTATAACATAGGTAAATTGTTACTAAAATAATAAAAAGCATTAAGGTATGTCGAACCTTTAGAAAAGGTGTGCAGACCTTCCGCCTCTACTGAGCTGCTACTGTGAGGGTGCGATGAGCTGCTACTGAAATCTCGCGAGAGCTGTGCGTGAGTAATGGCGACATAGAGGTAAAAAATAAACAGTAACAGGTAAAACAAGCCAATATATTTAAATCAATATATACATATAAATACATACAATCTAAAGTATAAAATACGCTATTGAATACTAATGTTCCTTTTCAATAAAACAAACTGGACGAGGAAACCTTGGCCAGTTTGGGTAGTTACGTGGACGAGTGCTTTGAAAACATTGTGTTGGGTAAGTTAAAAACACATTCAACAAACAGGAGCACACCTACCTCCAAATGCACTCGTTCAGAACGTGCATCAAGCGGATCCACACAGTTCCCGGAAAAAAGCTTTAATGAAGTCCTGGATTCCATCGACAAGAAGTTATCCAGTCTGGATGCCCGGCTCGCCTTGGTGGAAATTTTGCACCAAGAATTCCAAAAATTAAGATAATCTTTGAAATACAGTCAGGAGCAGGTTGTGTCACTCACTGCTGAAAACCAAGCACTGAGGGCCAACGTTAAACAACTTTCCAATGGGATGAATAAAATATCTGACGAAAATAGGAAAATGAGAGAATCCATCCTTGATTTACAAGCACGAAGCATGAGAGACAACTTGGTTTTCAGTGGGATTGCAGAGCGAGCTGAAGAGGACGCAGAAACTTCAGTTCGTGAGTTCATCCAGCAGCAGCTGAAACTTCCATCTGAGATGGTAAAAAACATTACTTTTCATCGTGTTCACCGGCACGGCGGCAAAAAGCCCGATAACAAGCGCACTCGACCCATTGTTGCTAAATTAGAGCACTTTAAACAGAAAGAGCAGGTAAGGAGTCAAAGCAGAGAGCTGTGTGGTACACATTACAGTGTGAATGATCAATTTCCTAAAGAGATTCTCGATAGGACGCGAGTATTATTCCCAATTAGAAAAAACTACATTACTGAAGGTATCCGAGCTACAGTGGTTGTAGACAAACTATATGTCAATGGTTAGCTGTACAGGGATAGAGAGGTCACCCCGTGGCTTTATTAGGATAACTTAGGTTAGTCCTAATATATAAAGTAATTAGTTAAACAGCAAATTTACTGGTAAAGATAAACAACGAACAGCTCTGTATAATGCTTTCACTGATGGAGGTGAACAGGGTCAGGGCTGTGTTTTTGTTTTTTTCCTTCTTCCTTCCTTTTCTTTTTTTTTTCATTTCCTTCTGTTAATACACCTTTCTCTCACTTTTTTTTTTTTTTCCTCCTTTTTAAAAAGCATGCGAAACCACACACACAAATGCTTCACAAGGCAACCCTATATATCTCATTTTCTTTCACATCCAGCACCCTTTTAACTTTTATTTATCTGCTATCTGACACTGCATCTAAATTTCCAGTTTGGCAAACACAAGCATTAACAATGCGTATAGTTGGGTCTCTCTATCTCTATCGTGACATGCATGGTTTAACTTTAACCACATCCTTTACTCAAATCACACTAACGCCACTATGGGCACAATAAGATTTGTCTCATGGAATGTTAATGGAGCCAGTACACAACAGAAAAGAATTAGTATCCTTAACCAGCTTAAAAGACTAAAGGCAGAGGTTGTCTTATTACAGGAGATTCATAAATCTGCCACAACTGCAGATGATCGGAGTATCCTGTTGTGTTCTCTGCTTGTTATAGCTCAAGACAAAGTGGAGTAGCAATATTAATACACAAAAATATTAATTATTCAATAATAGACACAGTCACAGACCCAGAGGGTAGATACATAATAATAAAGTTATCTATACATAATCACAAGTTATGTATAGTCAGCATATATGGTCCAAACATCGATAATAGCTCGTTCTTTCACAATTTCTTCTCTACACTATCTGATCACTCGGATTGCTCACTACTTCTTGGAGCTGACCTCAACTTTGCTCTAAACGAAGACATGGACAGGCTTAGCACAGCAGGAACTCAGCGCAGTCTATAAACATAGTCAAACAATACATGTGTGATTATGGACTTTGCGACGCATGGCGATCTTTTCACCCAAACCAACGAGAATATACTTTTTTCTCACATGCTCATCATTCTTACTCTCATCTGGATTACTTTTTAGTTAGTAACACATTGTTGGCAAACATTGCAGACACCGAGATACATCCTATAGCTGTCAGTGATCATGCTCCTATCTCTTTAACTTTAATAATCAGGAAAGAAATTCCAAAAAATATTAATTGGAGACTTAATAGAAGTAGATTTGATCAAATATTTTAAAGAGGAATGGGCCTTATATTTAGAGCACAATGATTTACCTGGAATGCCAGCGTCTATTCTCTGGGAAGCAGGGAAAGCAGTAATGAGGGGTAAAATAATATCATTCTCATCACATAAAAAGAAAAAAGAAACTAAATGTATTCAGGAATTAGAATAGATAACTTTGAACATGGAAACAAATCAGGCAAATTTTTGGCGAAACAGCTCAAAATAAATAAGGAAAAAACAACCATTTCTGGTGTTAAAGACATAACTGGGAGCATAGTTTATGATCCTGGAAGTATAAATAATATTTTCAGAGACTTCTACAAAGCTCTATATTCACCCCAGATAAACCCATCAGATACAGACAATAATCAATTTTTAGATAAAATATCACTCCCCAAATTATTCAGTAGTCAAGTAATAGAGCTGGACTCCCCACTGACAGCAGCTGAACTTCAAAAAGCCCTCCAAAGCATGCCTAATAATAAGGCTCCTGGGCCGGACGGATTCCCGGCAGAATTCTGGACATTCTGGAAAATCTTAGGACCAATATTTTACAGAATGCTGCAGGAAACTGAGCAAAATCGTAGACTTCCCAAAAATATGAACTCTGGCAACATCAATCTCCTGTTGAAACCAGGCAAAGACCCTGTACTTCCTACCAGTTACCGTCCTATATCCTTTATTAATGTTGATCTTAAAACAATTTGCAAGGCGCTTTCAAAAAGACTGGAGAAGTTAACTCCACTCTTAATACATTCTGACCAAACTGGCTTTATCAAAGGAAGGCATTCATCTACAAATACACGCAGATTATTTAATTTAATAGATTATTCGTATAGTAAAAACATTGCAACTGCTATATTGTCCCTAGATGCAGAAAAAGATTTTGATAGAGTAAACTGGAAATTCTTATTCACAACTTTACAAAGATTTGGCTTTGGAAACTACTTCATTAATTGGTTAAAAATGTTATATAGCTCACCAATGGCATGTGTTAGAACAAATAACCAAACATCCTCTAGCTTTTGTCTCCAAAGGGGCACCCGCAGGGTTGCCCACTTTCTCCATCATTATTTGCTATTTTCATTGAGCCTTTAGCGGCTGCTATCAGGCAAACTACAGATATTAAAGGCATACAATGCAAGAACATGGAACATAAAATTAGTCTCAATGCTGATGATGTTTTACTTTTTCTTCAACATTCGGAGAACTCTCTATCTCAGGTTATTACATTAATTAACTCTTTTTCAAAAGTATCAGATTATTCCATAAATTGGTTAAAGTCTACAGTTCTTACAATGAACTGCTCATTTAACAATCCTCTTACTACCAACTTACAGTCAGGAAACATTGTATATTTGGGTATTAATATTTCTCCTAGATTGGAAGACTTAGTAAAACTGAACCACATTCCGCTCTTGAAGAAAATTGAAGATGATCTCAATAGATGGAAATCACTACCCATATCACTCATGGGGAGAGTTGCCTCAATTAAAATGATGGTGCTACCTAGATTAAACTATTTATTCTCAATGACTCCAAATAAGCCTCCACCGCACTGGTTTAGATCACTGGATTCGATCATCTCAAAATTTATTTGGAAAAACAAAACCCCACGTATTAGCTTAAAATCATTGCAGAAAACTAAAGCCAAGGGAGGTCTAGAACTTCCTAACTTTTATCATTACTTCTTAGCTAACAATATACGATATACAATATATTTCAAGATGGTTAAAACATAGCCCATTAGATGAATCCTGGTTAGACACTGAACAAGCTTTATGTCAGAATATCGAGATTTTGGATCTTTCATTCATCAGCCCAAATATAAAACGACATGTATGCTTTAAAAACATTAATATAAGCTCATCCCTGACAGCATGGTGGGTGTTTCTTAAAATGACTAAGTCTTCAATAATCCCATGCAAAAAAACACCCATCTGGAACAATCCTGACATCCCAACTTCCCAAATTGGAGAAGTAACGGAATTGAATACCTGGAACATATTTTTGAGGGTATAGATTTTATACTATTTGACAGATTAATAACACAATATGGCATTGACAAAAAACAATTTTTAGAATATCAGCAAATTAAATCTATAATAAAAAATAAATTTAAGCTCAATAAAACTAGATTAGAAACACCATTAGCTGTTTCAGAATTTATTAATCTTAAACCCCCCAAATTACTATCGCAAATTTACAAGTTAATATCTAAAATAGACTGCTCAATATCACTTCCTATTGGGAAATAGGAATCAGACTTGGCAGTTAACTATGAACAAGACATTTGGTCTCAAACATGTTTAAGAACTTTCAAGAAACCCCAATTTACAATTAATACAGCGAATGTTCCAAATGGGTTCCAAATGGGTTTTGCATCATCTAACACCTGCTCACAGTGCACAGGTAACATACCTGATGATTACATGCATGCTCTCTGGTTCTGTCTACCTGTTCAGAGGTTCTGGGCTCGGGTATGTGAAGACTTATCTGAGTGTCTGCAATGTAATATTCCACTATCTCCGTCTGTTTGCTTATTGGCTAAATTAGATGATGTCACTTTGGAGAAAAATAGATCTTATGTGATTTTCATGGCCTTATGTATCGCAAAGAAAACTATACTATATGGCTATAGTATATGGCTATACTATATGGCTTGGGGATCTGGATGGCCCCAGGGTGGGTGGGGTGTTGGTCCCACCTCCGGTAGTCCCCTGGGCTCTGTCCATTCATGGCCTCTTGCTACCCAACCTGACGTGGTGCACCGTCTGCCTTGGAGCAGGGGCACTGAGGCCTCCTTCCCTGGGTGGGTTTCAGGGAGCGGGGGAGCCTACTTGGGTCAGTGGGGGGGCTGGCTCCCTGGGGGGCATTTGTGCTCCCAGTTGTTTCTCCCCATCCCTCGTCACATCCCTCCATCCTCTTCATATCGATTCCACTCATGTAGGGCTTTGGGGTTCCATGACCACCTGGACCCCAATTTTATTACACACCCTAGACATTTACTATTAACACTCTCATGACACTCACATATAGGGCCTTGGGAGTGGGTATTCTGTGGCGTGCAGTGGGTGGGGCTGCTAAGCAGTCTCACCACTGTCGCCTGGGCCTGCTCCCAACATTACACTTAGACACTTGGGGTCGGGGCCGGTATTCTGGCTTCCCTGGGCCTGTTTGGATTCTTGGGTCATCACTCTGGGCTGTGCGGTCATTCCTCTGGCGCTCAGCTGGGGGTCTCTGCTTGGCTGTTGGTGGTGCTCGGCGGTGGTCGGGGGTGGGTCCTCACCGTGGCGGGGGATTGCCCTCCCGGTCTGGTGCAGCCCGGGCTGTGGAGCAGCTTTGCGGGTTCGTGGCTTTGGCCGTCCCCTCCTCTCCACCCTGGAGAGAATGGGTTTACCCTCTGGGTCCGGATGTGGGTTTCCACCAATAGGGGGCGGGCGCATGTCCTGGACCTAGAGTGTCTATAGAGTGTGTATGGGGAGTATGAGTGAGTGTGGCATCTACTGTATGTGTTTACTTCGAATGAGTGGAGGTGAGTATGAGGGTGGGATGGTATGAGTGTGTATGTGTGTGAATGTGTATTTGTCAGGCTGGGGCCTGTTCTGGGTGCCGGGGTGTGTGCTGGCTGGGCCTGGTGGCTGCCTGGTTGGGTTTGGGCCCCGTGGCCCCGGGGGGCCCTGGCTGGGGGGTGGCGCGCCTCGGGGTCCCGGGGCCTCCGTGTCCATGGTCAGATCTGCTCTGGCGTGGCGCGTGCCGGTGGGGTCTGAGAACTTGGGCCTGCTGACCCCGGGGCTCGGCGGGGGGCTGCTGGGGGCTTCCCTCGGCTCTCACTTTGGGTCCATTCGGGGGGGTGGGGTGTGTGGTTGTCCCTGCGTTGGGGCCCCTGGGGGCGCTGCGCCTGGGACCTCCGCTGTGCCTTCGGCCCTGGTCCTCCTGGTGTCTGCCTCGGGCCTTGGGGTCAGGGCCGGGGGTCCCCCACGGTCACTACTACAAATTCCCATTTGACATTCCTATAGAAGAAATCTTTCATCTACTTGCATGCTCACAACTGCACACAAACAGGTGTTCAGATCCTGGTTTCTTAAAATTGTCTTTCTTTTCGTTAATTTATAAAATCAATTAAAAAATAGTTTAAATAAATAAATATATTTATACTGGAAATTGTAATTAATTTTAGTATATGAAGGTAAATGTAGGTATGGATGTGTGTGAATTTATATATATATATATATATATATATGCGTATGGGCATATGTGTATTTATGCGTAGATACGTATATGGATATACATATAGTATGTAGATGTTTATGTAGATATATATGAGCACGTGTATATCTGTGCATATGTATGTATGTATATGTATGTATATGTATGTATGTATATATATATATATATATATATATATATATTATTGTATTTATTTATTATTATTATTTTTTTTCTCTCTTTTTTCTTTTGGTCTTTTCTTCTTCCCTCCCACCACTTTCGTATACCCCTTTTTTTTCTTTTCTGTTTCCTTTTCCATCTTCGTGTTTGCTGTACCGATATGATCCCCAAAAGAATTTATAATAAAGTGTTAAATATATACCAAGTGGAACATCATGGTGAAATGCCTGTATGCTCCACTTGTAAAATCAAAACTGTTGGGCCTGATTTAGATACTCAGACATCAATCCTGAGTTTCACAGTGCCAGACAGGACACGGAGAAGAAAAAAAAAAAAAAAAAAGGAAATGTGTGAAGGGGGGAATTGTAAAGTTTTCATAATACTTTTAAGTAATTTAGTAAAAGTAATAATGTAAAGTAAAACTCATGATGAGTTGAATAGTTCAGGGAACAGAGAAAATTACTATTTGATGCATAAGCTTGGGAAAGAGTATGAATGTCCGGTTGCAGGGTCAGGGGAGAGTTTTGAATAATGGGACTGTCAACAAGAACCTGTCGTAAATTCATACCCCTGAGGGGGGCAAAAAGCAGGACCAGATGGGTTAGAAGATAGAGATGTTTTGGTCAATGTACACAGGACTTCGGTCAGAGCTCTCGGGGGATAGCAGCGCGTTGCTATCGTCCATATATTTCATTGTTTTATACTGTCTATTCAGTTAAACGCATTAAATTATTTTGGAACGAAACCGCCGACTTCTGACCGTTTTTTATGAAACTTAACATATGGCACATTAAACTTATTTTTATTTTTAACATAACACATCACTGGTGTCTACAACCACTTAATCAGTCAGTGGGCCTATGTATAAGGCTACAGGTAGTCACTGTGCTGTTTGGTGACATGGTGTGTACCACACTCAACATGGACCAGAGGAAACAAAGGAAAAATTTGTCTCAGAATATTAGAAAGAAAATTATAGACAAGCATGTTAAAGGTAAAAGGTTAAGGTTATAAGACCATCTCCAAGCAGCTTGATGTTGTTGTGGCTAGAGTTGCCCATCTTATTCAGAAATTTAAGGTCCATGGGACTGTAGCCAACCTCCCTGGACATGGATCAAATTTCCTCCTGTTGCCAAAAGAAAGAGATGGATAATACGAATGGTAACAAAAGATTCCACAAAAACTTCTAAAGAGAATAAAGGTGAAATCCAAGCTCAAGGAACATCAGTGTCAGATCGCACCTTCTGTTTCAGCCAAAGTGGAATTCATGGAAGACAAGCAAGGAGGACACAATTGTTAAATACAGATCATAAAAAAGCCAGACTGGAATTTGACAAACTACATGTTGACAAGCCCCAAGGCTTCTGGTAGAATGTCCAATGGACAGATGAGACAAAAATTCAACCTTTGCCAAGGTGTATCAGCTCTATGTTCACAGATGAAAATCTAACTCCTTTTGAGCATCTTTAGAAGGAGCTGAAACATACCGTCTGGAAAATGCACCCTTCAAACCTGAGACAACTTTAGCAGTTTGCTCATGAGAAGTGGGCCAAAATACCTGCTGAGAGGTATAGAAGGCTCATTGACAATCAAAGAGATCTTTTGATTGCAGTGATTGCCTTAAAATGCATTACAATTAAGGGTACCATCATTTCTGTTTTGACCTGTTTCATGAGTTTATTTTTTAAAATAATGCTGTTAAAGCATGGTTGACAAGCAATGCATGACTCTTATTGGTTAATTTTCATAGCATTTTTATTTATCATTACTTTTGTAGTATTCTAGTATTCACACACTCACTCACACAGACACGCACGCATACACACTCTATATGGGGCAATTTGGAGAACTAAATTGACTTGATACATGTTTTTGGACTGTGGGAGCTCCACCCAGATGGGGATTCGAACTGAGAATCCCTAGTTCTGAGAGGCGAACGTGCTAACCACTAAGCCACCGTGCCGCCAGTCCTACAATAATAATAATAATAATAATAATAATAATACAATAGGCCTACAATAATGACTCACTCATAATATTCCACAAGCGGCACTGTGGCTTGGTGGTTAGCATGTACGCCTCTCAGCGCTAGGGATTCCTGGTTTGAATCCCAATCTTGGTGGAGTTTCCATGTTCTCCCGGTGTTTGCGTGGGTTTCCTCCAGGTTCTCCGGTTTCCTCCCACAGTCCAAAAACATGGATCAAGTCAATTGAATTCTCCAAATTGTTCCAGTATAGAGTGTGTTTGTGTGCATGTCTGTGTGAGTGAGCGTGTGCCCAGAGATAGATTGTCACCCTGTCCTGGGTGTATCTGCCCAGCGCCCGAGACGTTCTCCCCTGGATGGGCATGGGGAAACCCCCCGCGACATTTAAAGAACACTTAACATAAAACAACAACCCCCCCCCAAAAAAAAAAAAAAAAAAACTAAAAAAAAAAAAAAACGCAACCAATCCTTCAGCTCAGCGCTCTGGAGCCCCGGGTTCGACCGGGGGTCAGGTACGCTGCAAGAGCGAGGATCTGAGTTCTCCGTCTCCCCCTTCTTTGCCTCCTGCACACAAGAACACAGCTGCCAGTATCCCAGCACAAAGGACGGACAAGACATCACATACAACACTATCTGAGATATCCGTGACACACAAGGAGGAAGAATGACACTGGGGACCACCACCGACAAATGCACACACCTCTGACACCCCACAGACAACAGAACGCTCACTGAGAGCAAGCGAAGGGTGAAATGTAACAAAAACAAGGAGGCTTCTCAGACATGGGGCTGACACGAGGAACGTGTTTGGATGTCCTCTGGGAGCAGGAGTGGGTCAGGCCACAGAATTTAACAGAATGTGGGGCGGGAGAACGTGTCCTGCTAGGAAGCGATTAAACGATTCATCATCGGAGTTGACACATGAGTCGAGACACTCCTCAGAACCGGCCGATTCCACCTCCTGCCAAGACACCATCTTCTCGTCCCACTACCATGGTTTTGACATGATAAAATAAAAACAAAGGGGTCACTGGGCTAAACAAACCCCAGCCACTTAACACTATAAGCTGCCAAAGAAACAAAAAAGGAAGGAGGCGGGGCTAGAGCCGAGGTTAAGCAGCGTGGTGGCTGCAGCCAGAAAGAAAAGGAAAGAGCACTGAGCGCGAACTACTCCTGAGTCCAAAATCCTTTGAGACCGGCATTCTGTCATGAGTGCTGCTGCGAGGGCATTGAAAAGCACAGTAGCACTAAATGAACCTAGGAGACGTGGGTAAATGAGTCACATTAATAAGTCGACACTGAATGAAAACCATATGAACATGCAGGGACAATGCATGAAAATGAAAACAATGCCGGTCTAAGGACAAAGCGGAAACAGAAATGTAAACTGAAACCAGACCATGTGACAAACAAAAAGCAACCAATGAAAATAACAAACTAATTAACTAGCACACCTTACAGTCAGTAGGTGAGTGTTTGAGTGAGTGTGCACAGTGATAGACTGGCACCATGTACTGGGTGTGCCTGCCCAGGGCCTGAAACATTCTCCCCTGGATGGGCATGGGAAACCCTCCTCGCAACCCTATTAAGTGGATAAGCAAGGAAACAAAACCTAAGGTGTGTTCTTATACAGTGGGGTACGAAAGTTTGGGCAGTCTTGTTAAGTTTCCTGATTTACCTTTATAAATCCTTTGTTGTTTGGATAAAAAAAATCTGTTAAATATATAATAAAAAGGACAAACACAGTGATATTTGAGAAGTGAAGTGAAGTTTATATGATTTACAGAAAGTGTGCAATAATTGGTTAAACAAAATTAGGCAGGTGCATAAATTTTGGCACTGTTGAAATTTTATTGATTTCAAAACCTTTAGAATTAATTATTGGAACTCAAATTTGTTTTTTTAAGTTCAGTGATCCTTGACCTCCATACATATGTCACATCAATTATATGAAAGGGTATTTAAGGGGGGCAATTGTAGGTTTTTCTCCTCTTTGCATCTTGTTTGAAGAGTCGCAGCATGGGAGTCTCAAAACAACTGTCAAATGACCTGAAAACAAAGATTGTTCACAGTCATGGTTTAGGGGAAGGATACAGAAAGCTATCTCTGAGATTTCAGCTTTCAGTCTCCACTGTGAGAAACATTGTGAGAAAATGGAATACCACAGGCACAGCTCAAGTCAAGGCTCGAAGTGGCAGACCAAGAAAAATCTCAGAAAAACAGAAGCGAAGGATGTTGAGAACAGTCAGAGTCAACCCACAGACCAGCACCAAATACCTACAACATCATATTGCTGCTGATGGAGTCAATCTGCATTGTTCAACTATTCGGCGCATTTTACACAAGGAGATGCTGTATGGGAGAGTGATTCAGAGGAAGCCTTTTCTCTGCCCGCATCACAAACAGAGCCACTTGAGGTATGCTAAAGCACATTTGGACAAGCCAGCTACATTTTGGAATAAGGCGCTGTGGATTGATGAAACTAAAATAGAGTTATTTGGGCATAACAATGGCCGTTATGCATGGAGGAAAAAGAACACAGCACTCAAAGAAAAACACCTACTACCTACAGTCAAATTTGGTGGAGGTTCCATCATGCTGTGGGGTTGTGTGGCCAGTACAGGGACTTTGAATCTTGTTAAAGGCCGCATGGATTCCAATCAATATCAGCAGATTCTGGAGACCAATGTCCAGGAATCAGTGACAAAGCTGAAGCTGCGTCGGGGCTGGATCTTCCAAAAAGACAACGACCCTAAACATTGCTCCAAATTTTCTAAGGCATTCATACAGAGGAACAAGTACAACGTTCTGAAATAGCCCTCTCAGTCCCCAGACCTGAATATTACTGAAAACGTGTCACAGCTGTCCATGCTCAGAAATCATCAAACCTGAATGAACTAGAGATGTTTTGTAAAGAAGAATGGTCTAAAATACATTCAGCCAAAATCTAGACTCTCTGAAAACGTGTCACAGCTGTTATTGTACAGACCACGAGGCAGACTTTTAGTAGATGCTCGAATCAAGCGGTTTATTTAAGACAAACCAAGATAAAAGTGTGTTCTTCCAAAACAAGCCCAAGACCGCGGTCGACTCTGACACCCGCAAAGCAAAAAATCTCTCCCCAGCCAGAGTCCAGAAGTCCAGTTTCTACCCCTATTTATCCTATAAACCCACCCCTATGTCTGGTGTTTTCAGCTAGGTCGAGGGCACCTTAAAGATGACCACGCTGTCCTTTCTTCTAGGGGGGTTGTTGACAATTAGGCGTCTATGAGCCTCATTCACCAGGTCTGATGTCTCAGTTCCTGGAATGGACGTGCTGAACGTGCACATTTTAGGGGAGTATGTTGGTTTAAGGTCAGGCTGACAACCTGACTTTAACTGTCATTCGTCCATTCAATCCTCGCCCACCTCCCCAGTCGCCACGCAGTCACATTTACTGAACTTTGGACTGATGGTCTGTTTGTATTTCCTTCAATTCCCCCCTTGGGCGCGATCTCCCCGCGCCCACTAATTTGTTCCATTCCCCGGATTCTGTGAGATAGTCAGAGTCCAGCGCTTACATTTATTCAGCAGAGATTTACTATGTCAGTATGCCGTGCGTGTGAGCCCTATGATCAGTACATGATTCTTCAAAGTAAAACACTCAGATTTTTGAAACTCTAATGACGTGCGGCTACCAGGGTCCTGGGGTTGTGGGAGGTCCCGCTTCTGTCACTGTAATGGGCGTCCGCCACTCAGGTGCCCCACGCCTGCAGTTTTGTTGCCTCCGTCCATCACTAGGTGGCCAGCCTTCTCTCCGTCCCCCCAGGTCTCCGGTTGCGGCTGATAACTTCCTAATGCCCTATATGTTCATTTAATTCTATGCTAAAGCGTGTGCGTGCAGTGTACTAGCTTCTCTACTGGTCTAATACCATAGAGGGAATGATTGAGAGAGAGAGAGAGAGAGAGAGAGAGAGAGAGAGAGAAAGAGAAAAATCAAGTACAGAAGTCCTAGATGGAAAAAGAGATGATCTTGGGCATTATTTAAGTGTAGCTAGTTCTTTCTTCATCCGATCCCTCATCTCCAGAGTCCGATTCAGCCGTCCGCAGCGGCATGCTGTAGTCTGGAGACTTTTCCGATCGTTCCCCAATGGCAGTCACAATTAATCTAGTTAACAGAGCTCTCAGACATGGTATGCAGCAGCACCCACAGGTTACCAATATAGCAATAAACGCAGCAACAGACATAACAAGTGACATGATTAAATCCTTCCATTTGCCAAACATGTTATTTATCCATAATTCTAAGGGATTATCTATGCCCGAGGCCTCATGCATTTCCTGTGATAGTTTACGTAACCCATTGAGGGCCCTGGTTACTGACCCATCGGGTGCTGTGTTATTAGGCATATAGACGCAGCACACTTCACCGATCATTACGCAAACACCCCCTTTTTCTGCCAGGAGAGCATGTCTAAAGCTTTCCTGTTCTGTATGGCCACGATTGATGTCACATGCAATTGTTCACTTAATCCCTCAATGGCATCTCTAGTGAGATTAGTAAGCCGAAGTACATTGTAATGTATGAAATTTATTCTGTCCACATTTTTGTTTGGAGTCACTGGAAAAAGGGACGATATTACTGGAATGTTTTCAAAGCCTGCTGCCACCTGGTTTGCCCATTTGAACTCGTCTGGCACCCCCCTAGGCACCCCAATCGAGTCTATATAAGTGGGTGAGTCCTTACTATCATTCCCACTATTGTTTGAACGATTGCCCCTATTACCAGCAGGGTTTTCGTCCTTGTTTGGCACCCTAGGCGCCTTAGCGCCCGGTTGTGTATGTCTATCGAGGGGTAATTCACATTTTCACAATTGACCTTACCACCCCCCACTTTAAACTACCCGGACCACATTGGAGTTTCCAGAGTGGCGACAGAGTTTTTAATCTCCCCCTTTGTGTATGGGGGGCATTCACCTACCTCAGTGGTGGTCAGTCCGCACACACCTACTTCCTCCCTTATCTGTTTGGCCACCTCTGTATCCAGGACTAGGTCTGCACCGATGCAGTGGGCTATGTATCTGCCTCCCCCTTTCACCACATGCTTCTTGCTTTTCCCGCCAACTTTCTTCCGTCAGTCTTCCGTCACAGGGCATTTGCTGCAACACAATGGAAATGTGGTACCAGGGATTACCTTTCTTACCTTTTACCTTGACTGCATGGCTTGTCACTTCTGTCATTTCCCACTGTCCGGTCCACCTTGGCTCACTCCACTTCCTCTTGTCCATCTTGAGTCTTACACAGTCACCCACTTTCATTGGCTGGACCCGTCCTGTTTGGTCCTGCTTTGTCTTCTCCCTTACCTGACATGTTCTCATGGTCATCAGTACCAGTAGCCACACTCCTACATAGATCAACCTAGTGTTATGGCACGTCTTTGCCAACTTGCTCCTGATCGGCCGCTGCGCCTCCATGTCCCCCTTAGTGGAGTTACTTTTACCTTTAATGATGGCCACCTGTTTGAGCAGCTGTCCTTTCTAGCTCTTGACAGTGTGAATGCTGTAGATGTAAGAAAGGCAATCACCCCATGGGTAGTGTTCACAACTAATGGGTGACACATTACTAGGTGTGCAGTTTTGTTTAAAGTCACTGCTAAGGTTGCTATGTACCTTGTACATCAAAACAAAAAACTTTAGTACTTAAAAAATATACCTTCAGCCTCCCCCCTTTCTAAAACAAAACAACATTTTCTTTCTTTTTTTTTTTTTTTTTTTTAAGAAATATCAAAATGAAATGTGTTATTATCCCACAAGTAAATTAATGAAGGTGGTATAGCAATTTGTAAGAGGTATGTTATCAGCTAAAGTTATCTTGTTGATCTTCCTTGAAGTAATTACGGTCCAGTCCTCGTTGCCTGTGGATCATATTCAAAACATGTGATGGTCACACAACACATAAACATTAAAATTCACCACGACTGTCTATGGAAAAATCAAACCAGCAGGGCTTATTATTATTACTTTTTTACTGGATCAAACTGCACCGTCAGTTCTGTCCGCTAGAACCTGCAAATTGACTTGTGTGGTTTGTAAAGTTAAACACAACATCAAACAAACTTGAATTTTTCTATTCTTTTATACAAATCACACATCATAGGTTTAATAAACTCGTATTTCTCCTGTTTAAATGTAAAATTTGATAATTAGACTGCCTTCAGTGCATGACCTGGAGGAAAAAATAAAACCTTTATCAAACAATTTATGAACAACAATGCTGCAAAAAAAATCATAACATTAATCATGTGTCATGGCAAAACATTTTCTCAAACTCCAACCTGGAAAAAAATATAACCTTATAATTTTTATAATTTTATAATGTCAGCCAGTCTGGTCTAGTGTAGTTGACTATCAGTCAAATCTTTATCCTTTATTAAACAAAAAATGTGCTTGGTCCATTTTTAAAACAATAATCTCTGATAATAGTGCAGACATGGGTCTCAGTTCTGTCGACGTATACATTCTTGACTTGATATAATCAGCATAAGATATCATAATAAGACATAATAACTGTAGGAGGTCATTCATAGTTATATGCAAACACAAGTGGTTAAGATGAATCACTAATACACAGTAAAATTATATTTTCTTCACAATCCCCCCTTTGATTCATTTTAATCATTCAATAGTTCTAACAGATTAATTTCAGCATTTCCGAGTGGTATCGCTTTTCAACATTATTGAAGTTTTGTTTTGGAGGCCTTGTGACCTTGCTCTGCCAGATGCTTCAACAGAGCCAAAGTTGCTTCTTTACATGTGGTCTGTGTTAGTGCTGCCACAAACATTTCAAAAATCGATTTCTGTCAAAGTCTTATCAGTCCCATGGCCCATTTTCTGTCATATATTAGTTCCGTCATAGTCAAACAGTGTAGTTTATTCAGTCAAATCTTCACAGGAAACCTTAATCTTTAAATTGGAAAATAGTGTTATTTTCTTTTAACATTTAATACATTATATTTAAATGAGCTCAACTATTTTATTTGCCATGGCTAATAAATATTAACTCACTTGCCCCACTTACTCATGAACTCATCAAAAACAAACATACACACACATACACACACACAGTATTGACCAGAGATAAGAACAGAGTGTGAAGAAAGCTTGTAACTAATAAAGTCTATTTTTCAAATATAAATGACCTATTAATTTAAGTCAAACAAACTAAAACTCATATTTCTTATGGACAAATTTGTTGATTTAACCTTCAACCATATGTTAATTATTTTAAACCTAAATGACATTTATTTAGTCTGGGCAACATATGACCTTACTGCTGGCAGCAGTTCAGGTTCAGTCAGGCTGGTTATTTAAACAGTTGCTCACTGACACACAGACTGATGGCCCTGTGAAATAGACAGCTCTCTTGATCATAAGAAACTGACCATTAACAATTCCTTACCGTCGGCATCTCCCTGATCTGGGCAGATCTGGGAACAAACAGATCCTCACCCGTCTTTGTTCGAGCATGCCCTCTCTTTTCGCGAGAGATTCTCACAGCCTCTATCACACACACGTCTTTTTAGCACACATCGTTTGATTACAAGCCCTGACATGTTCACCACTATTGACATTAGAGTAAATGCTTTATTAAAGCAGTAAACACACTATGTCTTTCACACTCTATTGTTAAGCTTAAATTTTACATTTACCTTTACTTTATTCTAATTCACAGTGTTTCTTAACTTATTATTGTATCATGTTATTTTACCCTCACTCACTACTACCATAACTATTATTTATTTAATAGTTTACTCATTTGCTTTTAGTTATGCTAATTTATTATTCCCTAGTTTGGTTATTCTCCCCCACACTATAGAAAAGAGTTTAGAATAGAAAATGAATAGGGTTTTAGTTTCTACACCCATCATGTCACACACTCATACCTGTTCCACTTAAACAACACTCATAATTTTAACAGAATAACATATACAGTGGTGCCACACCCAAACCAACACAATTATCTAACTATATCGTACTGCAATATTTCAACACATTTTAGCTTTTTTTTTTTTTTTTTTTCAGTGTGCACTTTAATTTATAAATACTGCATTTTTATTTTAATTTATGGTTCATACCCTAATTATTACTTATTTTAAACTTCTATATTACAATATGTCGAGCCATATAAGTACACCATATAATTATTTCAATATATACAGTGGTGTGAAAAAGCGCCTGCCCCCCTACACCACTGCATATTTACATAACATTATATAACAGCAATTCAAACAAGACCGGTCAGTTCCAATGTGTCCTTTAAACAGGCTGTATGACTGTCACAGGCAATGAGTAAGTCATCAACGTATTTGCAGAGCAAGGTGTTGTCGTGCAGGATGGCATCGTCCTGCAGTGCCGATAGGTCTTTTTAGGAGACACTGATTAAAAATACCTGGACTGTCTTTGTACTGGGGCAATCTGTTGTAGGTGTATTGTTGACCCCTAAATGTGAAAGCAAAAATTTGCTTGACCTCATCAGATAGTGGAATACTGAAAAATGCATTTGCCAGGTCTACTACGGTAAACCACGCATGTTCTGGGGTGAGGTTCTGCAGCATTCTGTAAGGGTCAGGTACTGCAATCCCCTCAGTGATTGTTACTTGGTTAATGAGCCTTAAATCATGCACCATCATATATTCATTCTTACCAGGTTTCAGCACAGGTAGGATGGGTGTGTTCCAGGGTGAGACGGTGGGTGTCAGTACTCCTACCTCCAGGAGGTCATGTATCGTGTCAGCAATCCCTTCTATCGCCTCACGCTTTAGGGGGTACTGTGGTCGATTCACAGGAGTGGTGTTTGGCTGGACACTTATCGGGGCCACGTGATGTTCAGTCAGTCCCACGTCTACTTTGGATACCTTCCAAAGTGTCATTGGCACCTGTCCCAGCAGATCTGACGTCTGTGGGTGATCTGTTAGTTCTCTGCCGTGATACCTGTTTAAAACCACATGTTCAAATTTGCCTTCATCCAAGCACTTGCATTCAATTTGCCAGTACTTACCACACGCTGTCTTGTGTAAGTAGGGGGTGTCTGTGGGCTGAAAGTCCAGTGTCAGAGCATGTTTCACCATCGGGCCAAGTTGCCTGGCCTCATGACCAGCAGTTATTAATAGTGTTATGTGTGGTGCGCTGTCTGCATACTTATCTGCTCGCCACACTTCCTTTTGTCTGGGATTCAGGATTACTACAGCCACCACCCCTTCTGGTCCCATTATGATGCTGTTGGTGCGCAGCAGTGTGTCGTGGCCCGCATAATCCCTGTCCCACAGATAATTTCCCCACATTTGATTCGCGAGCACTGATGTCCCTGCTCTGGTGTCCAACAAAAATCCTACATCCCACCCTTTTACAGACAACTTCAATATCAGTTCTCGGCTGCCGGGGGTGGGACGGACTGGTGACTGGGCAGCGCCATTGGTGGTTGGGTCCGGGGCGGTAACCCCGGGGTGGACCTCTGCTTCCTCTTCTGCTCCCTTTCTCGCGCTGTGGGCATTCTCTTGCGAAATGTCCCAGTCGGCCACACGAATAACACTCCCGCCTTCCCATTGTGTTGTTGTGTCCCCCATTCCTGGGTCTCACAACAGTGTCGGACTCAGAGAGCCCCACTTTTTGTACCAATTCAACCAAGGTCTTTTTCATGGCATCAATTTCTGGACCACGTAACCCCCGGACAAAAGCACCCTTATTTTACACTCATGAGATTGTGTTGTGATTCTACGGTCTTGCTTGTTTGAGCGCAGGACAGGGTACAGGGCAGGTATAACATTAACACTAGGAAGGGCGGTTGGGCATATGGGAGGGGAGCTAGTAGTGGGAGGTGTGTAGGGAGGAGGGGTCGGAGTAGGAATGGGTTCCTGCTTCACTTCCTGCTTCTCATCAGTTGACTCTACGTACTTGCCCTCGGTTATCATTGTCATGTGTTCCAGTATCAGTCTTATCAACCCCTGCTCATTCTCTGCCTTTGTAGCCCTTATTCTAGCCCCCACCTTACTCAACTCACGCGCACTTTTTGCCCACTCTTCTGCAGTATCAACTTTCTTTTGCATTACAGACAACAAATGATCACGTCCATCCTTGCCCAACGGCGGGGCAGCATTGATGGGGTACAGCCCCGCACCACACCATTCATTAAACATGTTTTCAACCTTCTTCGCCACCTTCTCGCGTTTCGCAACCGGATTCGTTTCTTTTACTCGCCTCACTACTTCATTTTTTACCTTACCGGCAGTCAAACCCCCCATTCTCACTGAACACACAAGCTTACACACACACACACACCCAACAACCTCAATCCAACCTCTCTCGTGCGTCCACGAGCCAAACAATGTCACACAAATGCAGCTGCTTTATTGCTGTATGCTGAGTTTGACTTAGACTCTATTTCAGTTACACCCGCGCGCACAGTGCTTTGACTTAAAACAAACTTTAAACAACTTTAAACAAACAGTAATTTTGTTCTTAGGGATCAACCCACCAGAACTGTCCAAACGGTAACAATTTTTTGTATCTGGGTTCCTGACACACACTCGCGCATACAAGCGTCTATTTAAAATTATAAGCCCCGCCTGGGACGCTCTGCAGATGGGACTTGAACCCCCTGGGAGCAGTTCCACCAGGACTGAGATTTAATTTACAGGTATTTTGGGACTTGAACCCAATCACCTTGACCTATTAAGACTTTAATTTACGGTTCTTTTGGGTCTTGAACCCAATCACCTTGACCAATTTACCTACCGAGACACTGTATGGCTTTTGGGTCTTGAACCCAATCAACTTGCCAATTTACCTACCAGTACACTGTGAATCATTTAGCGTCCAACCCCCGATTATTAGTATTCCCCCTTTTTAGGTATATAACCTGGAGGAATTATCCAATACACGTATATTAGTATTCCCCCTTTTAGGTATATAACCTGGAGGAACTATCCAATATACGTACATTAGTACTCCCCCTTTTTAGGTATATAACCTGGAGGAATTATCCAAACGGCTTTTGAGACGGGCCAGTCCGCGACTGAGCACACACAGGTTGCGACCCCGTTCGCCTCAGTAACGCAACTATGGGATCCTCAGAATCCCCTGGTCATGACCTTTAATTTTAAGTTAAACCCAGCATTCAACAATTTCCCAATATTATGCAATATAATACAACACAATACACTACAATATACCGCAATACACCGCAATGCACTGACATACACCGCAATACACCACAATACACAAAGCCACAAAGCCACAAAGTCTTGGAAGAAAACACTTCAACTCAAAACAACTTAAATTCAATTTACCATTCCAATTGCATTAATTTAATTCACATTCCAACTTGGGTTTACCCACCACTCACATCTACATATAATATTCATCTAAATATAGGATCAAAAGGTCCTTACTTTATTGGCCGGCCTGTGAGTACCGCGTAAGCCTTATCGTTGGAATCATCAACCATTTATTCAATGGGATCAATTCTCTGCATTGCAGTCCACGCCGTCTCCGACCATTCCTCTGCTACCAACTGTTAGGAAATCTCAATTTCCACGATGAACCTTTTTCCGGAGGCGACCATAGACCACGAGGCAGACTTTTAGTAGATGCTCGAATCAAGCGGTTTATTTAAGACAAACCAAGATAAAAGTGTGTTCTTCCAAAACAAGCCCAAGACCGCGGTCGACTCTGACTCCCGCAAAGCAAAAAAAAACCTCTCCCCAGCCAGAGTCCAGAAGTCCAGTTTCTACCCCTATTTATCCTATAAACCCACCCCTATGTCTGGTGTTTTCAGCTAGGTCGAGGGCACCTTAAAGATGACCACGCTGTCCTTTCTTCTAGGGGGGTTGTTGACAATTAGGCGTCTATGAGCCTCATTCACCAGGTCTGATGTCTCAGTTCCTGGAATGGACGTGCTGAACGTGCACATTTTAGGGGAGTATGTTGGTTTAAGGTCAGGCTGACAACCTGACTTTAACTGTCATTCGTCCATTCAATCCTCGCCCACCTCCCTTGTCCCTCCTCGGAGGAATCCCCCTGTTTTTGTGTTCCTCCTTCCTACACCTGTATCCTCCACCTTCCCCATAGGTCCTCGATCTGCATCCCTTCCCTGTCCATGGCTGCCTCGGAGTCGGTGCGTGACTTCACGAGGTGTGAAGCACCCGGAACCTCCTAAACCGATACCCCTGGCTAAACGGCGGAGCCGGCGCAGCCGTCGGGGCAGAGCCAAGCCTCCCTCCAGCTCCATCGTGGAGGGGGTCCCCTCGGCGGTATACCCACCTTCTGCTGTCTCGTTGGAGAGTGCGGACCCGGTTTGGAGGGAACATTTGGGCATCGGTGGGAAGTCGGATGTTGGCGTGGTGTCTGAGTGGGTTCCTGTGGGTGGTGGTCCCCCGTGTTGTCCTCCCTCCGTGTGTGTGCCTGATGTGTGTGATTTCCTTTCCGTTCTCTGGGCGGGGATACTGGCTGTGTGGTTCTGTGTTCAGGAGGAGCAGCCCGTGGTGCCAGAGTAGCGGCCCGTGGTTCCAGAGGAGCGGCACGTGGTTCCAGAGGAGCGGCCCGTGGTTCCAGAGGAGCGGCCCGTGGTTCCAGAGGACTTGCGGCTCGTGGTTCCCCCCGCTCCGTGTCAGGTACCCTCCGCTCCGTGTCAGGTGCACTCCGCTCCGTTTCAGTTGCCCTCCGCTTCGTGTCAGTTGCCCGCTGTATTCCCTCCAGCGCCAGAGCCCGCTGTAGTCCCGTGCAAAAGGGTCCCGCGCCGTCTTCGTCCGCGCAAAAGGGTCCCGCGCCGTTTTTGTCCGTGCAAAAGGGTCCCGCGCCGTCTTCGTCCGCTCAAAGGGCCTCCGTGCCATCTTCGTCTGCTCAAAGGGCCTCCGCGCCGTCTACGTCCGCTCAAAGGGCCTCCGCGCCGTCTTCGTCCGCTCAAAGGGCCTCCATGCCGTCTTCGTCTGCTCAAAGGGCCTCAGCGCCGTCTTCGTCCGCTCAAAGGGCCTCCGCGCCATCTTCGTCCGCTTAAAGGGCCTCCGCGCCGTCTCCGTGCCCTGAAAAGGCGTCCGCGCCGTCTCCGCACCCTGAAAAGGCGTCTGCGCCGTCTCCGCGCCCTGAAATTGCGTCCGCGCTCGTCATGGTTCCAGGGGACTTGCGGCTCATGCTTCACCCGCTCCGTGTCAGATGCCCTCCGCTCCGTGTCAGGTGCCCTCCGCTCCGTGTCAGGTGCCCTCCGCTCCGTGTCAGTTGCCCGCTGTAGTCCCTCCAGCGCCAGAGCCTGCTGTAGTCCCTCCAGCGCCAGAGCCTGCTGTAGTCCCTCCAGCACCAGAGCCCGCTGTAGTCCCTCCAGCGCCAGAGCCCGCTGTAGTCCCGCGCAAAAGGGTCCCGTGCTGTCTTCGTCCGCGCAAAAGGGTCCCGCGCTGTCTTCGTCCGTGCAAAAGGGTCCCGCGCCATCTTCGTCCGCTCAAATGGCCTCCGCGGTAGGTTTTGCCTAATTGGTAGTGGACCAGAGACAACTACTTCATCAGACATCATTGCAGCGGTTCCACACATCTCTTTAACATTAGCCTTAGTAATCTCTGACTGCTTGAGACGAACGTCATTAGTGCTGACGTGGATAACTATTCTAGAGAATGAGCATTTAGCATTAGCCAGCACTTTGAGGTTCGCCCTGATGTCTGGAACCCTGGCCCCCGGGATGCACCGGACTATGGTTGCTGGGGTCTCTAAGGGGGTAGCGATTCGCATGTGTCTGGGCTGGGAGTCGCCAATAACCAGAGCACTTTTAGCAACCGGTCTCTCAGTGGGTGAGTCACTGAGCAGGGAAAACCGATTGGACAAGTGGATCCTAGAAGAGTGATGCTCAGTTCTACGTGTACGTCGCCTGGTCGTCACCCACTCGCCCTGCTATGAGGGCTCTAAAGCCGGAGATTTAGGACCTGATCCTGTGCCATTTGGGCTGGCTAAACTGGTCCCTGACACACCTTTACTAACATGACCCTGTTATAAAACCCGAATGCGCTCTTCCAGCACTGAAATCTTCTCCGTCAGACTAAGGACTAGGCTACACTTCTCACAGGCTTAGTTATCATTAATGACGGAGGAAGACTGTCTATACATACTGCACTGAGGGCACGCAACCAGAGGGAATAGTGCTATTGTAAAGTTTATATATAAATGAAGAAATACACTTAGCTTCGTGTGGGTAGAGATGTAAGGTTATTTCCCACTGTTACAGCTGTTGATGAAACAAAGCAGCGGCAGCAGCTGGTGGAGATCCAACTCTAGTAAATCTGTCTGTATTAGCGTCGGATGGAGGTTAAGTCCTGAAGGTTCTCACAATGCGGTTTGTGAAGATCAGCGTCGAGACCAATAAAATCTGATCCGAAAATCCGAACAGTTGAATCCGGCGACACAGATCAGGAGATGACTCTTTTATAAACATAGGCAAATATTTATAAACGAAGCGGGTAATAAATGCAGCGGTGTTGGCAGCAAACGACCGTGATAGTAATCAGAAAGTGCTAGCGTTAGCGGCTAAAAATGCTAACAACACCACCACGATTTGGAGAGTAGTGAGGGACAAAAAGCGGAATAAATGCTATGTTATGACGATGTGCTATGTTATAACTATATAGCTGAACAGTCAAGAGAATGTAAAAAAGTAACTAAATAACACTTAATTTAGTAGTTAAACTTAACAGAGCTAGACAGGGCACGTACGCATCTAAACACTGACTGAGTGGCAGGAAGGTTTGCTGTGTCTGTCAGTGTTGCATCCAGAGGCTGGATGCACTACCAGCAGACAGGCCAGTACACCAGGAGACGTGGAGGAGGCTGTAGGAGGGCAACAACCCAGCAACAGGACCGCTACCTCCACCTTTGTGCAATGACCTCCAGCAGGCCACAAATGTGCATGTGTCTGCACAAACAGTTAGAAAATGACTCCACGAGGATGGTATGAGGGCCCGACGTCCACAGATGGGGGTTGTGCTTACAGCCCAACACCGTGCAGGATGCTTGGCATTTTCCAGAGAACACCAGGATTGGCAAATTCGCCACTGCGCCCTGTGCTCTTTACAGATGAAAGCAGCTTCACACTGAGCACATGTGACAGACGTGACAGAGTCTGGAGACGCCGTGGATTTCTTTGGAGGGCCGCACAGCCCTCCATGTGCTTGCCAGAGGTAGCCTGACTGCCATTAGGTACCGAGATGAGATCCTCAGACCCCTTGTGAGACCATATGCTGGTGCGGTTGGCCCTGGGTTCCTCCTAATGCAGGACAATGTCAGGAGAGTGTCAGCAGTTCCTGCAAGATGAAGGCATTAAAGCTCAGGACTGGCCCTCCCGTTCCCCAGACCTGAATCCAATTGAGCACATCTGGGACATCATGTCTCGCTCCATTCACCAACGTTACACCACAGACTGTCCAGGAGTTGGCAGATGCTTTAATCCAGGTCTGGGAGGAGATCCCAAAGGAGACCTGCCGCCACCTCATCAGGAGCATGTGAAGACACGTGGAGGCCACACACAATACTGAGTCTCGTTCATTACATCAAAGTTGGATCAGCCTGTAGTGCGTTTTTTCACTTTAATTTTGTGTGTGACTCCAAATCCAGGCCTCCATTGGTAAATAAATTTGATTTTCATTCATGGTTTTTGTGTGATTTTGTTGTCAGATTAATCAAATTATTCAATGAGAATATTTCATTCATTCAGTTCTAGGATGTTATTTTTCCCTTTATTTTTTTGAGCAGTGTATATATATATATATATATATATATATATATATATATATATATATATATATATATATATATATATATATATATAATGTGTGTGTGTGTGTGTGTGTTATACTCTGTTTTATAACCTTATCTATGATAATGGTCCTTGTAAAATTAAACTGAAACTGATGGACAGAAATTAGACATTTGTATAGCCCTGCCCACAGAAAAAGGACATGGTCACAGTTTTTGTACCAGCTGCCATTAAATGCAGCACTCAGGCCCATCTCAGACTGGGTGAGTAAGCAGTGGAGGCATGATGGGGTGGGGTGGGAGGGTCTGTGTTGTCAGTTCGCAGATGTCAAGGTGACACAGCATTTGTCCTTGGAAAAGATTTAGGTATGCACTCAGTGGCACAGGTTCTTCTGGGGGAAGTTACGTTATCAACTACCCCTGAAAGCTAAGTTCTGATAACACGGAGACAAATAGGAAAATAAGACTTCATGTTTAGGTGAGGCTCAGAAATTTTGTATAAATCTAGCAGTTTCAGTCTGGTCTCCAAAGTTTCCAATCTTGTTTGTAGTGCCAAAAGCTTCTCCAAGATGGTCTCCGTGTTGTGATCAATAGTCAATAGTTCCAACGGCTCAGCCCATCACATCAATCATATGGGGCAGTTTGAAAAGACACTGGACAGCTGACCAAACACTAATTTCATGATATACCATCATAAATCAATCATACAATCATAAATCCAAATATGAATAAATCCTCAATGTCTCCAAGGAAAGGTGGAACCAGACATACAACAAGCCACTTCCCCCATGCGTCCATGGTATATCCAACTGCCAACGTTCCATAAGAACAGGTGTGTTCTCCGAACCCCAGCTTCTTGTTGAGAAGAGACCATTTAATCAATTCCACAATTTTATTTTTCCGAAGAGCAGTTGCTAAAAGAGTCCTGATAAATGAAATATCATTAGCTTTAACCATACTTTTAAGAACTTTTGTAAGAATAAGGATGCTGAAGAGAAGTAATGGAAACCATAACCAGAAGGCTGGAAAAATCGCTTTTATCAGAACAAACGAGCACACTAACAAGGCCTTTCAACCAATTCAGGCTTGTTAGATTCCATCGGACTCACATGCAGGTTCCATTAAAGCCTCCGAAAAAGACATCAGTCTGTTTGCTGTGGCTTGCGGGCCATTTATTGACAATCATAAATCAAGCAGGTTTACAGTATGCTTTCCAACATGCAGGTGCTTACCTGACCTTATTTCTTGACTTTGTCTTCCACACATGAAGTCTGTTCACACAAAAACATTGTTTATATTTACACACACACACACATACACACACACAATCTCTCTCTCTCTCTCTCTCTCTCTCTCTCTCTCTATCTCTCTCTCAAACATACACACACAACAGTCTGGTAAGCTTTCCTCTCTCAAAAGGAGATGCCTACAAGCTGTTTCACCACGCTGTTAAAACTCAAGATTATCTCGGCTATCTCAGTTTGTTACATTAAAATTAAGATGCCTTGTTATGTACAGTCACCACATAGATCCTTGTTAATAACTCACTGCAAACTGTGTGTAAGTAGGAGTTTAACCCATGTGTTTGCAATTATTGCAGGCTCCCTCTCTCTCTGTGTCTATGGATAGAATGAATGATCTTTCAAATCTCTGAATGTCCTAGAAATGCGGTAGAATTGACAATAAAATATCCTTGTATTCTTCTCGTATCCTGTTGACAGACAGCTTTTCAGGTTGAAGCCTTGTCTTTACCAAATTTTTTATTTTCCACCAGAGTTATTTAGCTTGATTGTAATCCAGGCATTTTGCAGGCTAAACCATTGAAACTATATAACTATTACTGAATCCGACTAAGATTAATGTTACATATCTCTTTAAGTTTAACTTATTAATCTTAGATGATGCCATAGCCTGTTTTCTGTTTTTCAATCTTTGACAGTAGCCTACATAAAACGCAGTGTTTGGATTTTAGACAGAGCTAACATCTTTTGCAGCTTGTCATGATTATTCTTAAAAAGGTTTTATAATCCTCTACTTAGTTTCAACTGATATCTCTCTTGTTGGAGATGTAAGTACTCTATTTTAACTAGAAACTAATTAACAGATATGAATTTATAAATTTATTTGTGTCAGAACTGCAAAATTACATAGTATTTCCATGATATGCTTATAAAAAAATATGTATATCTGCTTGATCTGAAAAAAACAATTATAACTGACTAGACTAAGCAAATGCCTTTTCTATTGTTTCTTGGAGGTTGGAATGCTGGCAAAAGAAAGACTTGGGGTATGCTTATGCAAACTTTTATTTTTCTACAAAATTATTCAATTTAAGAACATGCAATTTAAAGAACATGCAGAATCTTTTCATTATCTTTGCAAAACTTTCACAAACACCTGTGAAAAAAGGGGCAGGATAGGATAATGATCAGTTTTGAAAATTCTATAGTGTAGCTGGGTTCTTCCTTAACTGCCGACTTGTGGTGTTCTCATTTGTAAGTCGCTTTTGATGAAAGCATCTGCTAAATGGCTAAATGTAAATCAGAATCAGACTTTATTGGCCAAGTATGCTCACACATACAAGGAATTTGTATTTGGTTACAATAGCTCACAGTGCACAATAAGTGACACACACCCAAACTAGCATTCCTCCTACACACACATGCACACACACACACATGCACAAACCCAAGACACACACACACACGCACAAGATACACCTGTAAACATGACGATTGTGCAATTGTGCAGATTGTATTTAAAATAAAGTGCTAGTGCAATACTCTAATGGATATTTAAAATAGATGAGAATGGAAGAAGACTGGTTGAAAGTGTTGAGAATGAGTCTAGAAGTAGTGTTTCAAAGTTCAGCTGTTCATTAGTGTGATGGCGTGTGGAAAAAAGCTTCTCCGAGGTCTTGATCCTCAACTGACTGAACTGCCGGCCTGAGGGAAGATACTGGAACAGGTGATGTCCAGGGTGTGATGGATCACGGACGATGTTCTCTGCCCGCTTCCTGGTTCTGGCCATGTGCAGGTCTGGTAGGGAGGGTAGCTTTACACCGATGGTCCTCTCTGCAGACCTGATGATGCGCTGCAGTCTGTGGGTGTCATGTCTGGTGGCTGAGCTGCCCCACACTGTGATGGATGCGGTGAGGACAGATTCTGTGTGTAGAATTGCACCATCAGCTCCTTGGGCAGGTTGAACTTCCTCAGATAATGCAGGAGGTACAGCCTCTGCTGAGCATTCTTGATGATGGTGCTGATGTTATGGTCCCATTTCAAGTCCTTTGAAATTATTGTGCCCAGGAACTTGTAGGAGTCCACAGCCGTTACAGTACTGTTGAGGATGGTGAATGCTGGAAGGGTTGGAGGGCTTCTCCTGAAGTCCACTCTCATCTCCACTGTTTGGGCTGTGTTCAGCTCCAGGTTGTTGTGGTTGCTCCAGAGGACCACCTGCTCCACAACCCATCTGTAGGCAGACTCGTCACTGTCCTGGATGAGACCAATGACTGTCAGATCATCTGCAAACTTCAGGATTTTGACTGAGGGGTCCGTGGAGGTACACTCGTTTGTGTACAGTGAGAAGAGCAGCGGGGAGAGAACACAGCCTTGTGGAGCTCCTGTGCTGATGGTCCTGGTACCTGACATTATCTTTCCAGCCTCACTTGCTGCTCTCTGCCAGTGAGGAAGTTTGTAATTCACTGGCAGGTGGAGGCTGGTACACTGAGGTGGGTCAGTTTGGAGTGTACTGTAGGTGTCCGGGGATGATTGTATTAAAGGCAGAGCTAAAGTCCAAGAACCGATCTCTTGCATATGAGCATGGATGGTCAAGGTGCTGGAGGATGTGATGTAATCCCATGTTCACGGCGTCATCCACAGACCTGTTGGCCCGGTACGCAAACTGCAGGGGGTCTCGTTGGGGGTTGGTGATGTCCTTCAAGTGAGTGAGAATCAGCCTCTCGAAAGATTTCAAGATTTCAATTTCTTTGCAGCTCTGATCTCTTTATTGAGTGTGTTCCTGGTTTTATTGTAGAGTGCACGGTCCCCACTCCTAAAAGCGTTTTCCTTGGACTGCCGCTGGTGCTTCAGTTTGGCATTAAACCAGGGCTTGTCATTGTTGTATCTGATGCGAGTCCTGATCGGAACACAGATGTCCTCACAGAAGCTGATGCAGGATGTCAGTGTCAGTATATTCGTCCTAAAACACACACCAGTCTGTTAACTCCATACAGTCCTGAAGCCTACTGACCACAGGTTTGGCCCAAATGTAAATTTATGGACATTTTCCTACAAGACTCCTTAATTCTTTTAATTCTGTTCACTACTAAGTTGGTGTCTTAACTTCTATAACTGTTTTTCTCATCTGTTTTCTTTTAAGGTCTCACTAGCACCTCACTCACAACAAACTTACTGGGGATCGAAGGGACTTTAATAATTAAACTCATTCAAATTAACTTTGTTTACATGGTGCACTTGGATCTGTTGGACACTTAATATTTATTGAACTAGCCACTTTGCAGACATATCATAGTGTTACTGCAATGCTCACTGGGGAATTTTAATGTCACAAAGAATCTTTTTTACCTTAATTTCCTTCCCCAACACTATTCAGAAATAAGAACCTGCTATGTTCTTTCCTGTAGCCTACAACATGTAGGCTGGTCTTTTTGGTTTGGTTTAAATGAACAGATAAGCAAAGTTAATTAACTCAAACAGACAAGCATTAAACGTAATAGTTACTTACAGTTAATTAACTAATTAATTAATTAATTAATTAAGAGATCCAAAAGCAGGTAGTTAGGCAACAAAACACAAGTGAGAAAAACAAAATATAAGTTGAAAGGCATGGGCAACCGTAAGATTGTGTTTGTACTGATTTATTTGGGCCAACTAACCTACCCTTGTGCATATGTTTATGTTTAACTGAGTCTAGATTCTCAATTATTTTCTGTTAAGCCCCACCTAGGAAGAAGAAAACATTCCCCCCCCCCCCCACACACACACATACACGCATGCACATTCACCCTCATGACAAAATGGGATGAACTATTTTTACACGCCCACTGTAGTATCATTTGTCTATAAATTTGTTATAAGTACACCTCATTTATAACAATATATGCTTATTAACAATAAAGAAAACAAAAAAGAAAGAAATATAGATCAACTTAGAACAAAGAATAATTTTATTAACTTTGTTTTTAGTTTGTAACAGAAAGAATGAAATCCTTATTTAAACTAGAAACACTTTTGCATGACTGGCATTTGATACTGAAAAATGAAATTAAATAAAATCAATAAATAATAATAAATTCAAATTCATAAGCAAAATTAATTCAGGACCACAATACACAACACAAATGATTACAACAATTTGTGCTGTTTTTTTTTTTTTTAGTCAGGAATAATGGCTACAATGCGCCCGTTTTGCAGAGCACAGCTTTTTGAAGCACGACACTGCCACTCTCTACTATACTTTCTGTCACTCATATTTTTTCACATAAGCAGCTATTTTTTTCTCACAGGCCGTTTTATGTCACAGGCCGTGTCGCCACAGGGGGCGCCGCCGCGTCAGGAGTAAAACACCAACTCCCAGGAAGCGCAGCAGCAATCAGGTCTGACGAGACCCAGCTGCCAGCGTCCTTATTTAACACGGCCTGTGGCGGCGCTTCTTCGCCACGCCGTCGCCTTTTTCACGCGCAGTGTGTGGTCGAGGGAGTTATGCCCATCGTTAATTTACATTGGGCCCACTTCTTATATTGTATTCCAACTGTCCTATGATATTGGTTGCCGGGGTACGCCCTGGGGCAATATCGCGATCACTTCTACCCTGTGTGTACATTATTATTGTATGCAGATAACGCTTCCGGTCGAACGCCGCTCATCCGAGGAGGCGGCAGGGTGCTCGAGAGCACAGCGTTCGGGTTTAGAGTAGGGGATCAGGGAAGACGTGTGTGCGCCACTTGGTGACGTCACACCCGCGTCGGTTAGGTTCGGTTCGGGTTATTGCGCCGCGATCGCAGAGGCAGCGTTTTCAGCTGCTCTTTAGTTTATTTATGTCTTTTGGTTTAGCGCGATATGCGCGCCTCGCTTTAGCGGAGGTTTTGAGTTTCGGTTTCTTTCTACCGCTCGGCCCCCGTAGGGGCTAGAACGCTCCTTGCGCTCTCCTCCGTCAAGCCTAGGTGGCGCATCGGGTTGGTTCGCATCACAGCCCGCCGGTTTGAACCTCGGTCGGGACGTTTTGTGCATAACTCCCAGCGCGCTGCGGGAGTGCCGATTATTAATTGGCATTAATATATATATATATATATATATATACTTCTAATTATATATAAATATATATTATTATTACATATTTTATACTCCTATATATCTATACATCCATATATACATATATACAGTATATATATATGTAAGAAATCCGGGTTCTGCGTCTGCCTCTCCTGCACGCTCTGTCACTCGCGCTCTTAGCCCCGCCTTCTAGTTCCGCTTTCGCTCCGGCACCAGGTGAGGCTAATTTGTTTGATGGGTCGTTTCTCTTATTTAAGCTCTGTCTTCGCACGGGACGAATCGCGAAGTATTGTCCCTGATTTTTCATACATGCCGAGCGATTTTTTGACTGCTATCCTGTCTGCTTTGTGTCTCGTGGTGCGTTTGGTCTTGGTGAGTGCGTGTCTGTTTATGTTAGCTGTGTGTTAGCATCTGCGTTCTCACCTCCGTGTATAGATCAGTATTTGTCGTTGTATGAGTGAGCGTCTGTGGTTATCTGTGATCGCTCCCCGGTGTCTGTCTAATCCTCTCTCTGTTTTCAGTGTTCATCCTGTCCTTAGTGTCCTGCGTCCCGGGAGCGATCTCTGTCCGTCCGCTCAGGTGGTTCGGCTTCGGCCGGGTGGGGCGGAGTTCGCACTCGCCCTAGCCTGCTCCGCTGGCGCGCCACCACCTGAGGGCATCCGTGTCTCATCGTTCACTCTACTTACTAACGGTTCCCTTCTTTATACTAATACGCTCTGTTTTGGTGAACTAACGTTATTTCCTTCCTCGTATACTAATACCTTGATTGTCCTCCCATCCCTCGTTGGTCTCAATCTAGGTCCTGGCCTGCAGTCGTCCCGTGTAGTTCACCATACCTCTGTGTGCACTTTCTACACTCTGTCTTCCTTCAGGTTGCTGTGGATCACTCCCTTGGACACGCCTGTTCTTTCTGTCATAGGGTTTGTTATTTTGTCTATCCTAGACACACTCACTAGCTTCTTCGATTTCTTCTCACGCATAGCCAGTGTAGGGTTCTCTTTCTACAGCGTAGTTTATTCTGTGTACCTTGTTTTATTTAGTTTTTGTTTTAGCTCGGTGTTGTGCTCTGCCCAGTCCTCCGTCCAGGTTAATCACCCCGGCCTGGGTCCAGCGGGCAACATCCTCCTCGCACCATCCTCCTCCTGCACTACCCTACCTCTGCCTTGCATTTCAATAAATAACCTTTGTTCTGCATCCACGTCTCCAGAATTATCCTTACAGACGATTTGTGACAGAATACTTCGCCACACCATGGAGACGGCGGAACAACTTCTTCAGCTGCTGGCGCAACAAGTACAGGATCAAGGACAGGTCATCCAGATCCTGATGCGCCAAGTGCAGGAGCTGTCCACAGGAGCAGCTAAAGCACCTGTACCGCCATCAGGTGACACCGTGGGTAACCCCAGCAGCTCTACACTTAACCTGTCTCCTCAGGTCGCCCCGTCGTCTACAGGGGCCACCACGGGCACTGCTGGTGCGTCCTCCCCCACGGCTGGGGATGGCACGACGCTCATCCCCATCCCGGAACCGCCATGCTATTTCGGGGACCCCGAATCTTGCGAGGAGTTTCTCCTGAAGTTCTCTCTCTTCCTCGCCAGCCGTCCACCCACCACTGACCGGAACGCCATCGCCCTGCTCATATCCCGGCTCACCGGTGCGGCGTCCGCATGGGCTACGGCCATTTGGCGTAACAACGGGGTAGACGTCACCTCCCTCACGGCCTTCCTAGAGTCCTTCCGGGCCACCTTTAACCATCCTCGTCACGGTGCGGCGGCCGGAGACGAACTGCGTCTACTCCACCAGGGGAGAAGATCCGTCGCGGAGTACTCGCTGAACTTCCGCACCCTGGCGGCCGCCAGCGGGTGGAACGAGGTGGCACTGATCTCCCAATTCAAAGCGGGGCTGTCTGTGTCTCTACAGAGGGAGTTGGTTTATCGTTCCCTCAACCTGAACTTATCTCAGGTCATCCAGTTGGCTATCCAACTAGATCAGCACGCCGCCGTGTCCGCCCCTTCCCTGGGAGCGGACATCCCCCTTCCTGCTCCAGATCCTGAGCTTCCAGTACCCATGGAGTTGGCGCAGACCGAGGTACCGGAGAGCAAGCGTCAGGAGCGGCTACGCCAGCACCCATGTCCGAACGGGGGGGGAACGGGACATCGTGTGGGGAGATGCCCCAAGAAGGCACAGAAAACGGGGGACAAGCAGGCAGAGGTTGCAGGAGGAGTGAAGAGGACCGGGACACGACCTCCCGACGCCCAGCATCTGCAAGGTGAACCCGATTCAACCTGTTTATAAGGGCAAGTCTCGCATTCACACTCAGATATCTCACCTGTCGCGCATCTTTACAGTGAGTGCCCTCATCGACTCGGGTTCAGAGGGGGACTTCATTGAGGAACGCCTGGTACGACGTCTCCAGGTCCCCTCCGTCCCTCTAGCAGCTCCCATCAGGATCTCGGGAGTCAATGGAACCACGGTGGGTACCGTCACGCACAGAACCCAACCCATCGCACTGGGCGTCGGTGCTCTCCACAAGGAGAAGAGGTCACTGTTCATCATGCAGAAGCCACTGTCACCAGTCATCCTGGGTCAGCCATGGCTGCGGGACCACAACCCCAAGATCTCCTGGGAGCCGTTGGACATCCTGGCCTGGTCCCCACAGTGCGTCGAGCGATGTCTGGTCCCGGTGGGACGGAGGCTGCACGTGGCGGTCACAGACCAACCTCCCGACAGCCTCCCTGAGAACGTCCCGGAGGAGTACCGAGACCTAGCGGAGGTCTTCAGCAAGGGACTTGCATGTCGTCTTCCACCTCACAGAGAGTATGACTGCGCTATCGAGCTCCTGCCAGACGCCAAGATCCCCCGATCCACACCGTATCCTCTATCAGTCAAGGAGACCACGGCCATGGAGGAATACATCAGCGAGGCCCTGGCGCAGGGGTTCATCCGACCGTCCAAATCCCCTGCCAGCTCTAGTTTCTTCTTCGTCCCCAAGAAGGATGGCTCCCTAAGACCATGCATCGACTACCGGGAACTCAACCAGGTATCTAAACGCTACACCTACCCCATTCCCCTCGTCCCCTCGGCGCTGGAACAACTACGCACCGCCAAGTGGTACACGAAACTCGACTTGCGGAATGCCTATAACTTGGTCCGTATTAAGGAGGGGGACGAGTGGAAGACAGCGTTTAGCACCTCAGCCGGCCATTACGAATACCTGGTGATGCCGTTCGGACTGACCAACGCGCCAGCTGTGTTCCAGTGTCTGGTCAATGATGTCCTACGGGAGTTCTTGGGGAGATGCGCCATCGTCTACTTGGACGACATACTGATTTACTCACCAGACTCCGCCAGTCATGTCCACAACACCAGAGAGGTCCTGAGCAAGCTACTGGAGCATGGACTGTTCGTCAAAGTGGAGAAATGTGAGTTTAACAAACGGGAGATCGCATTCTTGGGGTATATCATTAACGAGCAAGGAATCCAGATGGATCCGGTGAAGGTACAAGCGGTCCTGGACTGGAGAACACCCCAGTCTGTAAAAGAGCTTCAGAGCTTCCTGGGGTTCGCAAACTTCTTTCGCCGATTCATCCGGTCCTTTAGCCAGATCGCTCTCCCACTGACGCAATTACTCAGGGGTAAACCGAGGAGACTCTCCTGGTCGGACAGAGCTCAGCAGGCCTTCGAGAGGCTGAAAAAGGCGTTCACCACGGCTCCGGTGCTCGTTCACCCTGACCCAAACTCACCTTTCGTGGTGGAAGTGGACGCATCCTCCCTCGGGGTCGGAGGCGTGCTATCGCAGCGGCAAGGTACGCCCCCCAGGCTGCACCCCGTAGCCTATTTCTCAAGGAAACTCTCCCCCGCGGAACAAAACTATCACGTGGGGGATAGAGAACTGCTGGCCATCAAACTGGCGTTTGAGGAGTGGAGACACTGGCTCATGGGCGCCAAGTTCCCGGTCCAGGTGATCACAGACCATCGGAACCTCGAGTACCTTAAGTGTGCCCGGAGACTCAATGCTCGACAGGCCCGGTGGTCATTCTTCTTTAACCGGTTCGATTTTGCGGTGACGTATCGACCGGGTAAAGACAATGCCAAGGCGGATATATTGTCTAGAAGGTATGAAGACCAGGAGAAGGCAATGTCACCAGTGAAGACCATACTGCCTACTCGAGTATTTGTCCGAACCATCTCCTGGCAATTGGACGAACAAATCCGGGTCGCTAACAGAGAGAACCCGGAGGCCCGCCTGAGAGAGACACCTCCAGACAAAATGTTTGTGCCCAACCAGTTTCGCCAAGAACTAATCGCCTGGGCACACACGAACCTCAGCTCTGGACATCCAGGCGGCAACCGCACCTTTGAGAGACTCCGGGAGAAATACTGGTGGCCGACCATGAGGACCGATGTAGCTCGAGATGTCTCGTCATGCGCCACTTGCGCCGCCACCAAAACCCCACGCCAGCTTCCAGCAGGGAAACTGAACCCGCTCCCTGTTCCCCAACGCCCTTGGAGCCACATCGCGCTCGACTTTGTCACGGACCTCCCAGTGTCGGAAGGAAACACCACCATCCTTACTGTCGTCGACCGCTTCTCCAAGGGGGTGAAGTTCATCGCCTTACCCGCACTGCCTTCGGCCTTCCAGACGGCTGAGGCTCTGTTTGCAGAGGTGTTTCGTCACTTCGGCCTCCCGGAGGATATCGTGTCGGACCGAGGTCCCCAGTTCACCTCTGCCGTCTGGGAGGCCTTCATCAAGAAGCTGGGCGCATCCATAAGCCTCACATCGGGTTACCACCCAGAAAGCAACGGGCAGTGCGAGCGGGCGAACCAGGAGTTGGCGAAATTCCTCAGAACTTACTGTCAGAGCCACCAGAACGACTGGGCAACCTTCCTCCCTTGGGCAGAGATCGCCCAAAATTCGCTTAGAAGCTCCAGCACGGGAATCACTCCATTTCAATGTTCCCTGGGGTTTCAACCCCCGTTCGCTCCTTGGGACCCCACTCCATCCAATGCTCCGGCCGTCGATGACTGGTTCCGCAGGAGCGAAGAGGTCTGGGAAACGGTTCACCAGAGGATCACGGAAAGCAACGCTAGGACCAAACGGTTTGCAGACCGCAGGAGGAGTGAGGGTCCTCCCTACCAAGTTGGAGACCAGGTCTGGCTCTCCACGAAAGACCTTCGGGTGCCCGGTAGCAGGAAGCTGGGCGCCAGATACATCGGACCGTACCCCATCATTAAAAGAGTCAATGACGTGACTGTGACGCTCCGACTACCGCCCAGACTGAGAATCTCCCCGTCATTCCACATCTCCCTCCTTAAACCGTTCAATCCTGGCCCCCTCGACGATGAACCACATCAGCGTATAGCCCAAGAACTTCCTCAGGACCGCCCGACTTACACTATCAACGAGATCCTCGACTCACGACGGACTGACTCAGGATTGGAGTACCTGGTTGACTGGGAGGGGTACGGTCCCGAAGAACGCTGCTGGACAAGACGGACGGACATACTGGACAGGACGCTACTTGACCAGTATCACCTGACTCACCCTGACCGTCCTGCGCCTCGTCCCAGAGGGAGACCCCCTCGCACACCGGCTCGCAGAGGCAGGCCCCCGGGCTCCCTACCCAGCAGACCTAGGGGTCGCCCACGCCAGAGTCCCCTACCTGCCTCTGCTCCCCCTAGTACCAGCCAACCTCTCCCGGCTGGCAATCAGGACACGGGTCTCCCGATCCCTCAGCCCCGTAGGCCCAGGGGTCGTCCCCGCTCCAGACCACGTCCTGATTCTGACCCATCATCTGGTCCCTTTTCTGTCCTGGGCAGAGCCACCCGCAGCACCCGTTCCCGTCCCGACCCTCCCCGAGTTAGTTCCGGTAGGTCGTCTCCAGTTGCCCCCGGTGGTGCCCCCTTGACGACCTCTTCGGGGGGGGGCTATGTAAGAAATCCGGGTTCTGCGTCTACCTCTCCTGCACGCTCTGTCACTCGCGCTCTTAGCCCCGCCTTCTAGTTCCGCTTTCGCTCCGGCACCAGGTGAGGCTAATTTGTTTGATGGGTCGTTTCTCTTATTTAAGCTCTGTCTTCGCACGGGACGAATCGCGAAGTATTGTCCCTGATTTTTCATACATGCCGAGCGATTTTTTGACTGCTATCCTGTCTGCTTTGTGTCTCGTGGTGCGTTTGGTCTTGGTGAGTGCGTGTCTGTTTATGTTAGCTGTGTGTTAGCATCTGCGTTCTCACCTCCGTGTATAGATCAGTATTTGTCGTTGTATGAGTGAGCGTCTGTGGTTATCTGTGATCGCTCCCCGGTGTCTGTCTAATCCTCTCTCTGTTTTCAGTGTTCATCCTGTCCTTAGTGTCCTGCGTCCCGGGAGCGATCTCTGTCCGTCCGCTCAGGTGGTTCGGCTTCGGCCGGGTGGGGCGGAGTTCGCACTCGCCCTAGCCTGCTCCGCTGGCACGCCACCACCTGAGGGCGTCCGTGTCTCATCGTTCACTCTACTTACTAACGGTTCCCTTCTTTATACTAATACGCTCTGTTTTGGTGAACTAACGTTATTTCCTTCCTCGTATACTAATACCTTGATTGTCCTCCCATCCCTCGTTGGTCTCAATCTAGGTCCTGGCCTGCAGTCGTCCCGTGTAGTTCACCATACCTCTGTGTGCACTTTCTACACTCTGTCTTCCTTCAGGTTGCTGTGGATCACTCCCTTGGACACGCCTGTTCTTTCTGTCATAGGGTTTGTTATTTTGTCTATCCTAGACACACTCACTAGCTTCTTCGATTTCTTCTCACGCATAGCCAGTGTAGGGTTCTCTTTCTACAGCGTAGTTTATTCTGTGTACCTTGTTTTATTTAGTTTTTGTTTTAGCTCGGTGTTGTGCTCTGCCCAGTCCTCCGTCCAGGTTAATCACCCCGGCCTGGGTCCAGCGGGCAACATCCTCCTCGCACCATCCTCCTCCTGCACTACCCTACCTCTGCCTTGCATTTCAATAAATAACCTTTGTTCTGCATCCACGTCTCCAGAATTATCCTTACAGACGATTTGTGACAATATATATATATATATATATATATATATATATATATATATATATATATATATATATATATATTTATATACGCCGTTTTAGTGGCATCTATCACCCTGCCATTCCTCCCCTGTATCTTGGCTCCTATTATCCCCCCATCGTAACAATTTATTGCACAAACTTCTCTCGCTCTCAGTGTGTGTGTGTGTGTGTGTGCGCCTCCCCTTCCCGTTCACGTTAAAGAGCCGACTCTTAGAGCCAGATTGTTCACGACTGACTCATCGCGAGTCTGTACACAATGGTAGAGCGCAAACGAAGTGATGTGTGGAGCTTCTGCTCCACAAACAGCCGAGATGATGTTTGTGATGTGTGTGGTACAACCATAAGGAGTTATGGCAACATGTCACGCTACCGGAGAAAACGCAGGAAGCGTGAGGTTTTTAGCAAATAAAAAGGTCTTTATTGCATAAGCAATAATCAACACAGTCTAGTCCGAAATGAGTAAACAGAGGTAAGGCGTTGGTTGTGACGTCACCGGTCGTCGGAATCCCTGGGAGACCGGATGATGAGACGGTAAGGAATGCAGCAAGGTGAACACGAGGGAACTGTAGTCCGTAATCCTTCACCTGCTCACAGGTAAACCGTCCTAGAAAACACCAGCGGGCAGAACCGTATCGCAGCAGCAAAAGGTGAGTACGAGGCAAGAGCCAAACGAACAGACACACCATAGCATACGCACGTAACCAGAAAACTCTGCAATGGTGGATCTGGGATGCCGGCTTAAATAGAGCTGCCACTAATGAGACGCACCTGAACCTGGTAATCAGGAGAGGGTAAGCGGTGATTGGATGATGTAGCGGCAGGTGTAGCAGTAGTGGGTGGGTGTGGCGGTGAGGTCGAATAAACAGTGGAAGTGGGCGTGTGCGTCACATTACCCCTGCCAGAAAAAGGCAGCTCACCCTGAGAAGACCCTCTTTTAGACCTAATTACGTAATTACGGTTCTAAATCAAGATGTAAATTCGTGTGATAAAACCAACAAAGGATCAGTCTTAAGATTAATAGTTTACAATATGTAAATTGCTCATTATATAATTGTTTATTTGATTTATGTTACAGTTCTTACAGTTGGGCGTAAGGTTATGTACAAAGTTAAGGTGCAAACTCAAGAATAAACCTAATCAGTATTGGCAAGAATATTTGTGCTGTCAACTTTGAATCTGAGGGAGCTGCAGTAAGATCTCATTGCTTCACTGCTTGAGGAATCCTGCAGATAGAAGATGTCAAATAGTCAAAGTGATACGAATAGCGATCAGAGCCAAACGCTTGTAGAGACAAGATCAAGCATCAAGGATGAACCGCAGTGTAACAGGTGCCTAGGGCACCTGTCACCTGTTCTGTGTTTCCTTTCGTTCTGTTGAGTTAATTAACGTTCATTTGTCATTAGTTTAGTTAATTAACTCCGTCTTGTCATTGGTTTGTTTTGTGCACATGGTCGGGTGTCGTTTTGTATTTATTTCTGGTGTTTCTCGTCCTCTGTGCTCGTCGTTTTGTTTTATGTCATCCTCAGTTCGTACCTCATGCTTGTTGGTGTTACTACACCTTTAATAAATCCTGTTATTTTGCTACCTGCGTGCCTGGCTCCCTTCTGCGCGTTAGGGCATCGCGGCTCTGCGCTTCCTATGCGCAGCCGCTTTATCCCGAGGTAGACGAGTCTGACAGAATGATGAGCCAGTCAATTTGGGGAGTCCAGAGCCCAGGTAAGCTGTTTTCAAATTTCCACGGGGGCCGTGTAACCTCGTACTCGCGGTACGTTCCGCCGTGTCCACGAGTGCGCCACTATGCACAGCCCGCCGTCCCGGAGCCATAAGGACAGCTCTAACAGAGAGATAACGGAGTATTATGACTCCGATGATGAGTGGATGTGGAGGTATGGGTACGAGGCGCTCTGCGCAGAGGAAGGTCTCGATCTGGTTCAGATTTCCGATGACGAGGCGGGCGAGTCGTACCTGTATGGGCATATTCTGCCCATACGAACCCTCCTCAACTCTGAGGAGTTCTGGACGGACGCTCCGGTCCAGCTTGTTAAACCCCCCGTGGCGAGATCCAGACGCAGAGCGCGCCGGTGTGGTGCCAAGACGCAGCGTGCGCGCTGCGCAGCTGCTGAGCGCTATACGTGCGCTGCGGGGCAGTCACGTGACGCGTCCGCGCCGGACCGCGCCATGTCTGGGTCGCGCTGCGAGGGGGCGGTACCGGAGCCGGCACTCGGGGGGGTAAATGTGGATACATGTGGCGTGAGCGTGGTGTGTCCCCCTGTCTCGTCTGTCTCGTGTGTCCAGTCCGTCTTCCCCGTGTCAGATATGTCTGTGTCTTTGTGTTTGGGCATTGCGGTGGGGGTGTACCTCTACTGTGTGCAAGATGGCGATCCCGTGGTGGAGGTTCACCCAGCGTGCGTGCCTGCCAAGGTCCTGCCAGCATGCGTGCCCGCCAAGGTCCTGCCAGTGTTCGAACCCGCTGAGGTCCTGTCAGCATGCATGCCCGCCAAGGTCCTGCCAGCATGCGTGCCCACCAAGGTCCTGCCAGCATGCTTGCCCACCAAGGTCCTGACAGCATGCATGCCCGCCAAGGTCCTGCCAGTGTGCGAACCCGCTGAGGTCCTGCCAGCATGTGTGCCGGCCAAGGTCCTGCCAGTGTGCGAACCCGCTGAGGTCCTGCCATCGTGCTGCCCGCCAAGGTCCTGCCAGCATGCGTTCCCGCCAAGGTCCTGCCAGCGTGCGAACCCGCCGAGGTCCAGCCAGCGTATGAATCCACCAAAGCCCCTCCTGCGTGCGTTCCCGCCAAGGTCCAGCCAGCGGGAAGTCCTGCCACGGACCCGCAAGCCTGCACACCTGTTGTGGTCCCTGCGCCGCACGCCGTCCAGCCCGAAGTCCAGGGGCCGCACGCCGCCCAGCCCGAGCAGCAGAGGCCGCAAGCCGCCCAGCCCGAGCAGCAAAGGCCGCACGCCGCCCAGCCCGAGGTCCAGGGGCCGCACGCCGCCCAGCCCGAGGTCCAGGGGCCGCACGCCCCACAGCCAGGGGGCGTCCGCCTCACCATGCAGCCAGTGTGCGTCCACCGGACCACGCAGCCAGAGGGCGTGGCCCACTCCTTGTCCGACGTGGGCGTCCGCCGGACCACGCAGCCAGAGGGCGCCTGCCGGACCACGCAACCAGGGGGCGTCCGCCTCGCCGCGCAGCCTGAGGGCGTGGCCAACTCCTCGCCCGACGTGGGCGTCCACCGGACCACGCAGCCAGAGGGCATGGCCTACTCCTCGTCCGCCGGGGGCGTCCACCGGACCACGCAGCCAGAGGGCGTGGCCCACTCCTCGTCCGCCGGGGGCGTCCACCGGACCACGCAGCCAGAGGGCGTGGCCCACTCCTCGTCCGCCGAGGCCGTCCACCAGACCACGCAGTCAGAGGGCGTGGCCCACTCCTGATCTGCCGTGAGCGTCCACCTGACCTCGCAGCCAGAGGGCGTTTGGCACGCCTCCCCCGCAGAGGGCATCCACCGGAGGGCGTCTGCCAAACACGGCTCAAGGAGGGCGGGGGACCCCCCCGGACTGTTATTTTTTTTTTCTTGGTCGCGTCCCCCCGTTGCGCGACCGCAGGGGCGGGGGTAATGTCGCCTAGGGCACCTGTCACCTGTTCTTTGTTGCCTTTTCTTCTGTTGAGTTAATTAACGTTCATTTGTCATTAGTTTAGTTAATTAACTCCGTCTTGTCATTGGTATGTTTTGTGCACATGGTCGGGTGTCGTTTTGTAATTATTTCTGGTGTTTCTCGTCCTCGGTGCTCGTCGTTTTGTTTTATGTCACTCTCAGTTCGTACCTCATGCTTGTTGGTGTTACTACACCTTTAATAAATCCTGTTATTCTGCTACCTGCGTGCCTGGCTCCCTTCTGCGCGTTAGAGCGTGGTGGCTCTGCGCTTCCTATGCGCAGCCACTTTATCCCGAGGTAGACGAGTCTGACACACAGTCCCATGCTGACACGCATTCACAAGTGACTGACTGTCCAAAGGGTCCCGATTCAATTCCTGAACAAGAGCCACAAAGAGACCAAAGAGTCCGCAAGATGAGAGAGAAGGGTCAAGCACGACGAACAAGTGAAAAGAATTGAACGTCACTTCAGTGTGTGCTACAAGAACTGGAAGGAAGTCATTCAGACCGTCAACCAAAATTTAGGTGAACAGTGTTCAGCCGACTTGTTGGATGAAAATGTTACCAAGGTGAATGATGCCTCAAAAAACTTGAATGCTATCTATGACGAGCTAAGACGAATCAGTGTTCCTGATCGAGATACACATCGTAGAATCGACATCTGTCAATCAGTGACATTCAGCAGCATTCACCTTCGCAGCAGCAAAAATTCAAATTATTCTCATCGGTCTTCTGCTAGCAAAAGGAGTGCAGCTAAAGAAGTTGCTGCCAAAGAAGCCACCTTGAAATTACTGCTATAGCAAGAACATCATATAGAAGAATTACAGAGGCTGGAAGATGAGGCTGCCCAGCTAAAGGCTAAACAGGAAGCTGAAGCTGCCCAGCTAAAGGCTAAAATGGAAGCTGTAGCTGTCCAGCAAAAGGCTAAACAGGAAGCTGAAATTGTAGATAGACAAGGAGTTCTAGAAGCCAAGCGCAGAGAAATAGCATGTCTGGAAATTATTAAAGAACTGAAAGCTGCTAAGGCAAGGCAGCAAGTATACGAACAAAGTGAACGTTCTTAACGAACATCTAAAAGGAGTCAAAATTAGATGACGAAATAGATAAGCTGCTTCATCAAGCTGTTCCTGCGAAGAGTGGAAAGGAAATCAAACAGGAACTGAGTCCACCATGTTGTTCTTTCCCACCACAAGCTGTTATAAATCCAGCTGAAGACAACACAGTATCCTTTGCTAAGGTACTTGCAGAATCAATTAATGCTAATCGCCTTCCCATCCCAGAACCAACAATATTCAGTGGTGATCCACTTCGGTATAAGGACTGGAAAGTGTCCTTTCAGACGCTCATAGATAGAAAGAACATACCAGATGAAGAAAAGATATATTATCTACGGAAATATGTGGGTGGAAATGTGAAGAAGGCCATAGAGTTACTTCCTGCAAGGGACTGAGTCAGCCTATTTTGATGCATGGCATATCCTGGAAGAATGTTATGGAAGTTCATTCATCCTTGCCCAATCCTACAGAGATAAGATCAAAGCATGGCCCAAAATAAGTACCAAAAATAAAATGGAACTGCAAGAACTGGTTGACTTCCTTCATAGTTGTGAATCTGCAATGTCTTAAATTGAAGATCTCAAAGTGCTTAACAGTTGCAGCGAGAACAGAAAGATACTTAATAAACTTCCAGATTGGTTGATTCTGGGATGGAAACGGAAAGTCATAGAAATACAAGAACAGGGTCGAAAATTTCCAAGCTTCAGCCAGTTTGTCCAGTTTCTAACACGTGAAGCCAAAATCGTTTGTAACCCAATGACATCTTTCCATACACCAAATCCACATGAAGGAGAGAAGATTAAGGGTATAAGTAATAGAAGTCCAAGAGCAAATGCTTTAATAATGAATTCAGATGAGAATGCCAACATCAAAGACTGTGTCTTCTGTGAGAAGGCAGGACACAGTTTACCAGATTGCCGTAAGTTTATGAAGAAGACAATCACAGAAAGAATCAAGTTTGTCCAGGAGAGAAGGTTGTGCTTTGGTTGCTTGAAATGGGGTCATCGTTCCAAGAACTGCGGTGAAAGGAATATCTGCAAGACCTGCGAGAAAGGTCATCCAACTTGCCTTCATGATATCGTGCTAAAGAAGAATGCAAGCAAGAAAGAACGCAAGTAGTAAAGGCTGATTGAGCAAAACACAAAGACAAGCCAAAGGATGAAAGGCCAGAACAACCACAAGATCAACCAAGTACATCTGCAAGTACATGTGGAGCCATTGTACATAAGGTCATCCAGTGTGGCAGCCACACCCATACATCTACAATAATTCCGGTGTGGGTCTCTGCTGCGGCTGAGCCAATTCGTGAAGTTCTTGTGTACGCACTTCTGGATACACAGAGTGATACAACATTTATACTTGAGGAGACTGCGATGCGTATCGAAAAATACGCATCGTCTTTGACTGTTCTGCCAAGTTCCAAGGAACCTCTCTGAATGATCATCTTTTAACCGGTCCAGATCTAACGAATGCCTTGGTGGGAGTTTTGTTTCGCTTCCGAAGAGGTCCAATTGCAATCATGTGTGTTTGCAATCATGTTTCACCAGTTCCATATGAAAACAGAAGACCAAGATTATCTTCGATTCCTTTGGTGGGAGAATGGGAATCTTGAAGTTCAACCTTCCACCTATCGAATGAAGGTCCATTTGTTTGGTGCAGCCTCATCACCTGGGTGTGCCAACTATGGACTCAAGCATATCGCCGCGGAAGGACGGGGACGCTTTAGTGATGACGCCATCAAGTTCATACAACGGAATTTTTACGTTGATGATGGCCTGTTAAGCATGACAAGTCAAACAATGCAGCTAGTGAAAGAGAAGGAATGTGCTGAAGCTGCTACAACCAAGGATATGGCATTAGGAGAATCGCAAATAGAAAGAGCTCTTGGAGTACAGTGGTGCTTGACTTCTGACGAATTTCAGTTCAGAGTAGGTATTAGGGAGAAACCACTTACTTTTAGTCTCTTTATTTTAGTCAGAAAGCAAATCTTACAGCAAATGTGTTGTAACAAGCTTAGCTGGAACGATACTTTACCCGATGATTTGCGACCTCAGTGGAAACGCTGGCTTCAAGATCTACAGAACTTGGCTTATGTTAAGATTCCAAGATGCTATGTTCCACCAAGCTTTGATACGCAGTACTATGAACTTCATCATTTTTCTGATGCTAGCGTATCTGGGTATGGTGCATACCCAGATACGCTATAGAGTTATACGCTATAGTGTTCCTATAGAGTCACCCCTATCAAGGTTACTACTATACCAAGACTGGAGCTGTCTGCAGCAGTGGTAGCCGTGCGAATCAGAGATATGCTTAAGAGAGAGCTAGAAATAGACTATCTACAAGAATTCTTCTGGACTGACTCTATGGTGGTTCTTGGGTATATTAATAACGAAGCCAGAAGATTTCATGTTTTTGTAGCAAATCGGGTGGAACACAAAGTACAGAATCCATACAATGGAAGTACGTGGCCTCCAATGAAAATCCAGCAGACTATGCGTCAAGAGGCCTTACAGTACAGCAGCCAGTATCCTCTGATTGGTTTACTGGTCCAAGGCTTCTATGGCAGAAGAAGCTACCAAGTGAAAGGATCAAAATTGAAGATATTTCAAACGATGATCCAGAGCTCAAAATTGCTCTGTCCATGATGTTCAGACAAAGGAAACAAAGGAAGCAAGGTCAATGTTAGATCGCTTACATAAATTCTCTGACTGGTCTAGACTGGTAAAAGCTATTGCCAGACTCAAGCGCTATGTGAGAAAATTAAAATCCTATGAAGACACCAGCCTAGAGGATAGAAGAAAAGCAGAGTTGACTATTATCAAGATGGTTCAAGAAGCCTCCTTTCCAAAGGAGATACAATGTCTTCGAGAATACAAGGAGACACAAGTGAAGAATAAGGATAACAAACTATGTAAATTAACTCCATTGCTTGATGATCAAGGTATTCTGAGAATAGGCGGTCACTTAAGTCATGCAACTCTACATCCATATGTCAAAGACCCAGTGATTCTTCCAAAGGACGGTCATGTGTCAACATTACTTATCAAGCATTTTCATGAAAAGGTGTTTCATCAGGGACGTGGTATGACTACGAATGCACTCCGATCCAATGGTATATGGATACTAGGGTGCAGTAAAGTAGTATCGTCCCATATCTACAAGTGCATTCGTTACAGGAAATCCAGAAGAAGTCCAGAACTACAAATGATGGCGGACTTGCCACAAGATAGGATGGAAACCTCTCCTCTGTTTACCTTTTGTGGGATGGATTGTTTTGGACCATTTTACATAAAAGAAAAAAGAGTAGAGCTAAAGCATTATGGGTTGTTATTCACCTGCATGTGTTCTAGAGCAATACACAATGAGATGCTCGATGACCTGTCCACAGATGCCTTCATCAATGCTCTGTGTTCGTTTATTGCTATTCGTGGAACGGTACGTCAGATAAGATGTGATCAAGGGACAAACTTTGTTGGAGGTAAATGCGAGTTTACTGAAGCCCTAAAAGAAATGGATCAGAAAGAGCTTAAAAACCATGGATGTGAATTCATCATGAAAACCCCAGCTTCAAGTCATATGGGCGGAGTCTGGGAAAGACAAATTCGTACCATTAGAGGCGTTTTGACATCTATTCTTGAAAAGTCAACTAAACAACTCGATTGCTCTTCCTTGCAAACTTTTCTGTATGAAGTCATGGCAATTGTTAATAGTAGACCTCTTACTACAGAGTGTCTCTATGATGCATCCAGTCCGGAACCCCTTACGCCAAATCATATTTTAACAATGAAGTCGACGATTCTTGCTCCACGTCCTGGGAAATTCGTCAAAGAAGATCTTGATCTTCGTAAGCGATGGCGTCATGTTCAATTCTTAGCCAATCTCTTCTGGAGTCGGTGGATCGCCTGAACCTTCAACCAAGACAGAAGTGGATCAAGGATCGCAGAGATGCAAAGGTTAACGATATTGTCCTTCTGCAAGAAGACGCTACATCTCGTAACCTGTGGAAATTGGCAAGAGTCGTTAAAGTGTATCCAGGAAGAGATGGTAGAGTGAGAGAGGTGAAGTTATGCATCAGCGATTCCAACCTGGATAAGAAAGGAAGGCCTGTCTCCAAACCAATTTATCTGGAGAGGCCTATCCATAAGACGGTGGAGTTTGTATTTTAATTGGTTTAAACTGGTTTAAATTAAGTTACACTGTATAAAAGTATATTTTATAACGTCTGTTCTTTAAAGAACATTGACAACGTTAATTTCCATGGTTACACTGCTAATTACCATGTTACTATGTTTGTAAAAGCTCCAAAGTTAACATTAAGGGTTATTCAGAAGCTGGACTATGACGGGTCGCAACGTGAAACTATAGCTTTCTTAGATATTTCATGCAGCCAATGAGGTTGGTGTTCTGTTAGTATACCAATTATGTTTATTACCTTTTCTAGCATTAGAGTGAATTGATATGTAATTACAGTTCTAAATAAAGATGTAAATTCGTGTGATAAAACCAACAAAGGATCAGTCTTAAGATTAATAGTTTACAATATGTAAATTGCTCATTATATAATTGTTTATTTGATTTATGTTACAGTTCTTACGGTTGGGTGGTAGGTTATGTACAAAGTTAAGGTGCAAACTCAAGAATAAACCTAATCAGTATTGGCAAGAATATTTGTGCTGTCGACTTTGAATCTGAGGGAACTACACTGCATCAGGAACGGACGGCATTTCTTTGGACTTCTGTCGAAGCGCTCGGGTTCCGAGAGGCTGTACGTGTCGGCGGCGAGTGGGGGGGGGGATCGGTGTCCGGCGGGAACGGAGGTTGCTGTGGAAGCAGCAGCTCTGGATCCGGAACTGCCGCGTCCACAGGTAAACCGTCCTGGAAAACACCAACGGGCAGAACCAGATCGCAGCAGCAAAAGGTGAGAACGAGTCGAGAGCCAAACATGACGCACCATAGCGGTGATTGGATGATGTAGCGGCAGATGTAGCAGTGAGTGTGTGTGGCGGTGAGGTCGAATAAACAGTGGAAGAGGGCGTGTGCGTGACACAACACATTCATTCATTCATTAACTCCCGCTTTTTCCTCTGTTAGGGTTGCGGTGGGGTTCCCCATGCCCATCCAGGGGAGAATGTCTCGGACGCTGGGCAGATAGACCCAGAACAGGGCACCAATCCATCGCTGGGCACACACTCACTCACACAGACACACTCTATATGGGGAAATTTTGAGAATTCAATTGACTTGATCCATGTTTTTTGGACTGGCATACATGGGGAGAACATGGAAACTCCACCCAGATGGGGATTCGAACCGGGAATCCCTAGCGCTGAGAGGCGAACATGCCGCCCTGACACAACACAACACACCTTTATTTATATAACCTATATTATAAACCACAAGGCCGAATATGAGGCTATTATGCTCCCCCCCCCCCCCCAGGCACCGCACTGCGCCCCCACAGGGGAGCGTGTCCCACTATTTGAGAAGGACTGGTCTAGATAGAAGTAAAAGTTATTTATCTGTTTTTTCTTTTTTCTTTTTTTTTTTTTTTTTTTTTTTTTTTTTTTTTTTTTCTTAAACCTCTTTTAAAATAAAATGTTAAAGGGCACATAAGAAAAATTAACCTCTCATGTGTGAATGTTTTGTAATTTATTTAATAAAATGGTTGTTTTATTGAGAAATATTTTGTGTTCTGAATGAATCATAATCATTTTATTACAATTGTATTACAATTTATCACTTTAACCGAATTAGTTTTTACTGATACCAAAGCATGTTTTCTGGATTTTTTTTTTTTATCTTTGAGGGTCACCTAAAAAAACATCACTGGTCACTGTTGGTATTACCGGCACTACTGGGCGGTACATCACCACCCCTATTGGACCCTGTTGTCATTTGTGAAGAATTGGTGCAGCTGTGTTTCATCATGTGACCTACCCTAACATGTTTTAAAGCCCTTCCTTCCTTGTGTGTAGTGTTGGCACATTGTTTTGGGTTATGGTCATGTCCTGTTGAGTGCTATGACTGTGTTCCACCCGGTTTTGGATTATTTTATTATTTATTTTATTATTTAAATCACCCTTATAAATAAGTGATGAGTATTAGAAACTTTTTGAATGTAATATTGTTGGGCTAATAATTTTATATGAGCTAAAGGTTAAAACTAAAGGTCTTGTCAATGTGTAAAAACAATCATATTTTTTTAAGGTATAATAGGAGTAAGTGTCTGCAGTTCACAGATGTGTCTGTATGGGGGTCAAACGAATGAGGACTATATACAGGATTTCATAAGCTCATACATTGTAAGGTGTGCTAGGTGTCACACACGCCTACTTCGGACTAAAGACGGCTGCGCAAATGAAGCGCAGAGCCGCAGCGCTTTAATGCGCAGAAGGGAGCCAGGCACGCAGGTAGCAGATTAACAAGCTTTATTAAAGTTGTAGTGACACCGAAACACACAGAGGTACTAACGTGAGTGAACATAAAATTAACGACGTGCACAGAGGAAGGGGAACACAGGAAATAAATACAAAAAGACACCCGACCACGTGCACAAAACAAACCAATGACAAGAATAAGTTAATTAACTAAACTAACGACCAATGAAAGTTAATTAACTCAAAAGAACAGAAGAACAGCAAAACAGGTGACAGGTGCCTAGGGCCCCCCCCCCTACGGTCGCGCAACGTGTCACACTCGCCTACATCGGATTAAAGCGGCTGCGCATATGAAGCGCAGAACCGCCGTGCTTTAACGTCGTGAAAGGGAGCCAGGCACGCAGGTAGACCGTAGACAAAACAGGTGACCGGTGCCCTAGGCACCTGTTACAGTACCCCCGCCCCTACGGTCGCGCAATGGAGGGATGCGACGAAGAAAAAAAAATAAAAGTCCCAGGAGGGGGGTCCTCCTTGAGCCCGGCTTGGCAGGCGCCCTCAGGTGGACGCCCTCTGCGGGGGAGGCGTGCCGAACGCCCTCTGGCTCCATGTCTGGCGCCCTCTGCAGACGCGGCGTGGAGAGCGTCCTCTGCAGACGAGGTGTTGAGGATGCCCTCTGGCTGCGAGGTCAGGTGGGCGCCCTCGGCGGATCAGGAGTGGGCCACGCCCTCTGGACACCCCAACCGCCAGACCCAAGGACACCGCCCCAAATGAGTACAACATGGGTGAGAGAGAAAGATCAGAAACATTTGTATTAGCGACATTCTCATCCAAGAATTCAGTAAACGCCCCCTCGCAGCACGACCCAGGCGCAGCACGCCCCGGCTCGATCGCGGATGCAGAGCGTGCATCACATGCAGGCGTACCGGGCTCAGCAGCTGCGCAGCGCGCACGCTGCATCTTGGCACCACGCCGGCGTGCTCTGCGTCTGGGTCTCGCCACAGGGGGTTTAACAAACTGGACTGGAGCGTCAGTCCAGAACTCCTCAGAGATCAGGAGGGTTCGAATGGGCAGAATATGCCCATACAGGTACCTGCCTGCCTCATCATCAGAAATCTCGACCAGGTCGAGACCTTCCTCTGCGCAGAGCACCTCATACCCATACCTCCACAATCACTCATCATCGGAGTCGCAACACTCAGTCATCGACATCACCGTAAGTACGAGGTTATACGGCCACGCAAAGAAAAAATTTAAAAAGGCTTACCTGGGCTCTGGACTCCCCAAATTGACTGGCATGTCGTTCTGGCACACTCGCCTACCTCGGATTAAAGCGGCTGCAGCGCTGAAGGGAGCCAGGTACGCAGGTAGCAGAATATCAGGGTTTATTAAAGGTGTAGTGACACCAAACAGCATAGAGGTACAACCCGACGAGTGAACATAAAATAAACGACGTACACCGAGGACGGGGAACACAGGAAATAAATACAAAAAGACACCCGACCACGTGCACAAAACAAATCAATGACAAGAACGAGTTAATTAACTAAACTAACGACCAATGAAAGTTAATTAACCCAAAAGAACAGAACAACAGCAAAACAGGTGACAGGTGCCCAAGGCACCTGTTACACAACGGAGGGATGCGACCAAGAAAAAAGAAAATAAAAGCGACTCATAACCATACCTCCACATCCATTCATCATCGGAGTCGCACCACTCTGACACCCCAGTATTAGAGCCGTCCTTACGGCTCTGGGACGGCGGGCTTTGCATACCGGCGTACTCGCGGACACGACGGAGGGCGCCACGAGTACAAGGGTCTACGGCGCCCGCAAAGAAAAATTTTAAAAAGCCTACCTGCGCTCTGGACTCCCCAAATTAGATAGGCACGTCGTTCTGTCACACACGCCTACCTCGGACTAAAGACGGCTGCGCCAATGAAGCGCAGAGCCGCAGCGCCTTAATGCGCAGAAGGGAGCCAGGCACACAGGTAGCAGATTAACAAGATTTATTAAAGGTGTAGTGACACCGAAACACACAGCGGTACTAACGTGAGTGAACATAAAATTAACGACGTGCACAGAGGAAGGGGAAACAGGAAATAAATACAAAAAGACACCCGAGCACGTGCACAAAACAAACCAACCACAAACCAAAGAACGAGTTAATTAACTAAACTAATGACCAATGAAAGTTAATTAACTCAAAAGAAAAGAAGAACAGCAAAACAGGTGACAGGTGCCCTAGGCACCTGTAACACTAGGCCCACCTCACATATTTTGCATTTAGTTTAGTTAATTATCGTTTATTCCTCATTTTGTGTAGTTAATTAACTTTGTTTTTCTATTCGTTTGGCGCAGTCACCTGATGGTTTTTGTTTTGCTTTTATACAGCTTTGGTTTAGCCTTCCGGTAGACCAGCATTGTTTTGTATAGTGTATTGTCTATAGTGTAGAGTCAAGCTGTCTTGATTCATGCTAATAAATTTAAATATTCCCTTACCTGCTGGGTCTTTTCTGCGCTTTTCTGGGTCTTATTTTTGCTACAGTTGTCACGTGCCTGACAGACAGAACCTAAAACATATATTTAAAATATATTCACTATATTGCCAAAAGTATTCACTCACCAGCCTTGATTCACATATGAGCTTAAGTGACTTCCCATTCCTAATCCATAGAGTTTAATATGATGTGGGACCACCCTTTGCAATGAGAACAGCTTCAACCCTTCTGGGAAGGCTGTCCACAAAATTTTATAAGAATCTTTGACTATTCTTCCAGAAGCCCATTCATAAGCTCACACACTGATGTTGGACAAGAAGGCCTGGCTCTCTGTCTCTGCTCTAATTCATTCCAAAGATGTTCTATCAGGTGTTAAGTTTCATAAAAAACAGTCAGAAGTCGGTGGCTTCGTTCCAAAATAATTTAGTGCGTTTCACTGAATAGACAGTTTAAAATATCAACCAATGAAAAATATGGACGCTCTGGAGCCCTTCCCAAAATCCTCTTCTTCATCGATATAAGTCCTTCAGGAGTGAATGACTTGCTTCTTCTGTGTGTGCCCCTCCAGACAAGTCTTTTTTCTCCTAAGGACATCCATTGAAGATCTCTAACTTCTCCCCCAACTGGTCCTGCTTTCTGCCCCCTTCAGAGGTATGAATTTATGACATGTTCTGGTCCTATTATTCAAATCTCCCCGCTCACCCAGTGACAGGACATTCTTACTCTTTCCCATGTTTATTCATCAAATAGTCATTTTATCTGTTTGCTGAGCTATTTAACTATCATGAGTTTTACTTTAGTATTGAATATTCATTTTACTAAGTTACTTAAAAGTATTATAAAAATCTTGAAAGGTGCGACATACTTTAATACTTTTAATTAGTTTAGTAACAATTTTTCTATGTTATAATGTGGTGCAATGATCATGTGCAGATGGTCTTGCGGTGTCTTCTTTCCTCTGAAAAGACTGTGTCTCTTAGAGGTTCTTCTGTTCCTCCACGTAGGTCCAGTGCATATCAGTACATTTCTAAATAATTAATGTAATATTTTCCTTTGTGATGTACGCTTATATGAAAATGTGCGGTGTGTGTCACAGAGCATAATTATCATTTTCTTGGTCTTGGAGACCGTCCATGTCTCCTACCAGACCGTTCCTCATCTGTGGTCTTCGCTCTGGTCCTGAAACTTATGACTATGTAACCGTGTTTCTTCTATAAAGATAAAAAAAAATAAAAACATACAAAAATAAATGTAGTATTTAGTAAATTAAAATTACTGCTGATGTAGTCAAACTGATATCTTTTCCCACCTTCAAACATTTATTTAACCTATGTATTAATTAATAATTGAAATTAGGCTAATTGTCAGAAAAGGGCTGTCTGTCCAACGGAGGCGCTGCGCATACCTACGCAGGTTGAAGTGTTCGCGGAGCGAATGAGCGAGCCAGGCAACAAGGTAAGCAACAGGAAGGTTTTTAATAAAAGAAAGGCGAGAATGAAACCCAAAGCACGGGCGGAATGTGCCGGGATAGTAAACAAAACCCAAAGCATGGGCGGAAAGTGCCGGGAAATAAAACATAAATAATACAAACAAAAACAAAAGGAAACGCTACCGATACACCAATACAAACATCGCATAAATACTAACAAAAGTAACAATAGTAATGCTGGCCTGCTGACCCAGGGAGCATGTGCTCTTTAAGTATTGTCAGCAGGCAGCATGTGACTAGGTAGGACCAAATCCCAGACCTCGGTAATGGGCCCTACCTATGGAAACCCTGAATGGCCAAACTCAAAAGGGAAAAACCCTGGGGGAGTGGCCTAGCACTCCCAAACCTAACATATTGCCCCCCCAATTTTTATGCGAGAACAACTGGGGGGTATAGCCAACCGGGATCGGAGAAAAAGAAGAAAAAACAATGGGGACCCGGGACCCTGCGGGGCCAAGGCCCACCCCGGAGGAAAATTGGACCACCTAAATTTGCGTGTGCGAAGGCCCTTTGAGGGCGCAAAGGCGGCGAGGCCCTTTAAGGGCACAAAGGTGGCAAGGCCATTTGAGATCGCGGAGGTGACGTGACGCAGCCTGTTGAGAGCGCGGAGGCTATACTAAAAAAAATCCATTATGAGCCAGATTTCTGTGATAATGTTAGTCCCATCCCCTAGCATTAGATCAACATAAAACTCCAATTCATTTTAAACTGAGTTTTTTTTTTTTTTTAGAAATTTACTCAGCTACTTCTAATTTTGATATTTTGATTAACTTTAATCCTCTCATCTCCCTTGTTCCGTTCAGTCAAGTTTGTGACTGTTTCTGTCCCCCTTTTGCCTTTTATGACCAGTGTTGTTTAGCAACAGATGACCTATTTAACCTAAGCAAAACTTTAGTATATCAAAACATACTTTTAACATACTTTTAACCTCACTACTTTTGTTTCAAAAGCATGTTTCGTAATTATTTATGGTCTGGGTGTAAATTGTTCAAGGCAATGTAGGTGTCTGGGAGAGGTATGTTACGGCTAAAGGGATCTTACTTATTACTTAAGTAATAAACTATGCTAAACTATAATTTTTTCCCCATAGTATTATAGATTGGCTATTCCATAGAGATGATAATTATTAAACAAGCAGATTAATATTTTTCTGGATCAAACTGCTCCATCAGCTTCATCCACTAAAACATGTGAATCAGCTTTTTTGGTTAGTCAAATAAAACAGACAAACTGAAAAAATATTTTTTAAGGAAATTACACAGCATAGGTTAATACACATGTATCTGATAATTAAGGCTGCATTCAGTGCACAACCTTAATAAAATAAAACCTTTATCAATCAGTTGATAAGGAACAATTGTATTATTTGTCATGCGTCACCTCGGCGCTAGCACCGCCATTAGCCGCTTTATCCGGCTGCAGCATCAGCTGCATTACTTAGGTGCAAGCCCTGCCATTAGCTGCTTTATCCGGCTGCAGCATCAGCTGCATTAGTTCGGCACTAGCCCTGCCATTAGCCGCTTCCCCGGCTGCAGCATCAGCTGCATTAGCTCGGCACTAGCCCCACCATTTGCCGCATTCTCCGGCTGCAGCATCAGCTGCATTAGCTCGGCACTAGCCCCACCATTTGCCGCATTCTCCGGCTGCAGCATCAGCTGCATTAACTCGGCGCTAGCCCCGCCATTAGCCACCTCTCTGGCTGCAGTGATATCTGCATTAGCTCGGCGCTAGCCCCGCCATTAGCCACTTCTCTGGCTGCAGCAATAGCTGCATTAGCTTGGCGCTAGCCCCGCCATTAGCCTATTCTCTGGCTGCAGTATTAGCTGCACTAGCTCAGCGCTAGCCCTGCCAGTTGCCTATTCTCCGGCTGCAGCATTAGCTGCATTAGCTCGGCGCTAGCCCCGCCATCTAATTTTTATCTGCCCTCCGCGTGGATATATACGATGAGGGTTATCGATCGCGTCCCGGCGTAAGGGGAGATTGTCTCCCTCTCTCCGTTCCATGTAAGCTCCCGGCAACTTGCGAACATCATCGGGAGTTGCAAGGTGTTCGAATGTGTGACCAGTGGGGAGCTATCGGACAGGGAGAGTGTGCGGTTCTACCTCTCCAGACTCCTGGGACCCGCGCGGAGGTGGGCTGAGGGCTTAGTGGCCACCGGGGATGACTGCCTCACTTCGGCCAGCCGGTTTGAGGCGGCCTTCCTAGGCAGGTTCGCCAGCACCTGGGCACTGTCAAGAGACAGCTTCACAGCGTGCAGGCCGGGAATCCGCCCTACGAGCCGCCGCGCACCACCAGCCAGCCGCTGCACGCCGTTAGCGTGCCGCCGCGCGCAGTCAGCGTACCACCGCACAAGCCCATCCGCGCCGTTTGTATGCCGCCATGTGCCGCCTGCGAACCGCTGGGACCAGTGATCCACCCTGCAAGCCGCTCCACGCTGTCAGCTGCGCGAGCCGCCGTGTGAACTGCTTTGTCCCTCTGGTCATCCACTCCGCGAGCTGTTCTACGCTGCTGGCAATCTGCCTCGCAGACGCCGGATCAGTGATCCGCCCTGCGAGCTGCCCCATGCTGTCAGCGAGCTGCTGCGCAACCCGCTCCGCTCCACCGGTCATCCGCTCCATGAGTGGTTCCAAGCCGCCGGTAATCCCCCGGGCGCTGCAGTCAGCGAGCCGCTGCGAGTCATCAGTGAGCTGCTGCGAGCCGCTAGCACGCCGCCGCTCATCATCAGGGAGCCGCCCTGCGAGCTTCTCGGCTCCGCCAGTAATCCGCTGCGCGCTGCTAGCGCGCTGCCGCTCGCCGTCAGCGATCGCCCGCGCACTTCCAGCGTTTTGCCGCTAGCCGTCAGCGCGCTACTCCGCAAGCCACCCCGTTCCACCGGTAATTCGCCCCGTGAGCCGCTCGCTGTCCACGTTCCGCCGCTTTCCGTCAGTGATCCGCCGCTCGAGGTCCGCGTCCCGCTCTACGCTGAGTGCGAGTCGCTTTTCATGTCGCTCCGCGCAGATAGTAATCCACTCAGCGCCACCAGCAGGCCGCCCCCTGATCCGTGCCGTGCCACCAGCGATCCGTGCCGCGCCAACCGCACGCCTTGCAGGGTTCGGGGCATCGATACGGGCTACGGGTTCCGGTCTGCGTCAGTCGCAGTTCGAGTTGCGTCCTGTGCTCGGGTCCAACCTCGGTGTGTCCCGCCTCGGTAGACCAGGACCTATTACTATGTGGGGTTGCTGTGGTACTGGCTCTCTCTTTTTGTGTCCAGGAGGCGGAGAGGAAGGAGGCTGGGAGACTAGGCGAGGTGTCCAGCGCATCACCTGGGTTGCAGTCCAGTGGTCCGATGGGTAAGCAGTGGTCGTCTATGGTCCCCGCTCAGGACCAGTTAACCACCGCTTTGAACCATTTATCACCCGCTCTGGACCGTAGTTCGCCCGCGCTGGACTGTTTGCCCCTTGTTCGGGACCATCCACTTCCTGCTCTGGACAGTCTCCCATCCGCTCAAAACAGTCTGCCCTCCGCGCTGGACAATGTGCCCTCCACTCTGGACAGTGTGCAAGCCGCTCAGGAGACATGGGACGCTATGCCGGACACCCAACTTTTGGACAAGGACTGTGTTACACTCGCGTCTACTCGGGTCACCTCTGCGGTCGCGTGTACCCCGGTTGCCCCTGCGGTCGTGCTCCCGGCTGGATCAGAGTCTGCATTAGCCTCTCCAGCACCTGAGTCCGCGTTAAACTCTCCAGCACCTGAGTCCGCGTTAGCCTCTCCAGCACTTGAATCCGCGTTAGCCTGTCCAGCACATGAGTCCACGTTAGCCTCTCCAGCACTTGAATCCGCGTTAGCCTCTTCAGCACCTGAGTCCGCGTTACCCTCTCCAGCACCTGAGTCCGCATTACCCCTTCCAGCATCCGATTCCGCGGGAGTCTCTCTGGCGCCAGAACCCACACCCCTAAAAGGCAACGTTGGCCCCGCATCCTCAAGGGGTCACGTCGCCCTCGCGCTCCCAAAGGGTCACGTCGCCCTTGCGCTCTCAAAGGGTCACGTCGCCCTCACGCTCTCAAAGGGTCACGTCGCCCTCGCGCTCTCAAAGAGTCATGTTGCCCTCGCTCCCTCAAAGCGTCACATCGTCCTCGCTCCCTCAAAGCGTCACGTCGCCTTCGTACTACTAAAGGGCCTCGCTGTCTTAGTGCCCTCAAAGGGTCTTGCCGCCTTAGCTTCCCCAAAAGGCCGCGCCAACTTAGTGCCCTCCAAAGGCCTCGCTGCTTTAGTGCCCTCAAGAGGCCTCGCCACTTTAGTGCCCTCAAAAGGCATCGCCGCCCTCGTGCCTTCAAGAGACGGTGTCGCATATTAGAAGAGCCTCGTCGCTTTAGCACCCTCAAACAGCGTTGCCGCTCTCGTGCCCTTAAGAGGCCGCATCGCCTCAGTATGTTAATAAAGCCTCATCGCTTTAGCGCCCTCAGATGGCCGCGCCACCTTAGTGCCATCAAAGAGCGTCACCGCCCTCATGCCCTTAAGAGGCCTCATCGCCTCCATATGTGAATAAAGCCTCGTCGTGAGTTGATATCTATGTTGGGTTGGTTATTCCGATCGCGTTTTCGGCTTTGTTTTGTTTGTAGGGTTTTTGGTCTGCTCTCGGCACGTTCCGCCGTGCTTTCAGTGTCGTTCACGCTGTTCCGCAAATAAAGACCTCTTTTTCCACTTACCTGGTTGCCTTGCTCGCTCTTTCACTCTGCGAACACCTCACCCAGCGCAGGGAAGCGCAGCGCCTCCGTTGGACGGACGGCGCTTTTGTAACAATTTGTGTCCCTGCAAAACTTTTCTTCATGGTCCTGTGGAGAAAAAAAAATTACTTAGACTTGACTGACTGACGTTACCTAATGAGGGCAAAGTTATGAATAATATTTATAAGTCAAATATTCATAGGAAACCTTAAACAAAAAATGGTGCCCTGTCCATTTTTATGCTTTATAATTAAAGATTATTTAAATGAGTCCCCAACTATATTATTTGTGCCAGCTAATCAATATTAACTAAAAAACTTCCACCAAACTTCTTCTTTCCAAACAACAATAACTTTTCACTAGCCCTACTCACTCATGACCTCATAAAACACACACACACACACACACACACACAGTGTTAACCAAAGATAAGGACAGAGTGGAGACAAAGCTTGTAAGGAATGTGTCTATTTCTCTACCTTAAATTACCTATTTCATTTATAATTGTCAAGCAAATACTTATTAAGCTTTATTTATTATTAAATTATTATGTGACCTTAATGCTGGCAGTAGTTCAGGTTCAGTCAGGCTGGGTTCTAAAACAGTTGCTCACAGACAGACTGATAGTCCATCTGGACAGCTCTCTTGATCCTCAGTAACTGACCATATTTAATTCCATCGCACCGGCGTCTCCCTAAACAAGGCGGGTCTGGGATCAACAGACCCTCACCCATCTTTGGTCCAGCATGCCCTCTCTTTTTGCTAGGAATTCTCACACTCCATCATATTATTTCAAGGCATACTGCTTGATTCCGATTATTGTTAAGCTTAGACTTTGCTTTTATCTTTACTTTATTCCAATTCACTGTGTTTGACTTGTTATTTTACCCGTACTTACATTTAGTGTTTTGTTTTCTTGTTTTATTACTTAGAAATGTACTCATTTGCTTGTAGTCCTACTAGTTTATTGTTTCTAAATGTTATTATATTCTCCTAGAAAATAAAAGTGCAGAGTGGTGAATGGTGGTTTAATTTTTACACTCGTCACATCATACACGCAGTCTTAATCCACACAAACAACAAAATATGCCAGGCAGCCTTCACAAGTTAACAGAATAATTTTATAACCCTTTATAACATTAATTCAAACCATACTGGTCATACAAACAATCTAAAATATTCTCAGAAAACTGAGTTTTCCCATTTCAGAAATGCCCTTTGAATATGAAGAGTATTGACTGTTGGGCTTGTCAGTCTCAGGTCATTATTAACAGTAATAGGTGTCGTGGTAAAACCATCATATATGGTAAATCATCTGTATTTTCAATTTGAAGTGTCATTCTGTCATACATACATACATACCCATTGCTACACCTGTTGCTGATTCTGCTAAACACCGTTCACCCTCTCCTAATTATTAGTTTCAGGTGCGCCTCATCGGCGGCAGCCGATACTTATGTCGGTGTCCCGGATCCACCCGTGCAGAGTTTTTTGCGTTCAACGTGGTTCGGTCTGAGTACGTAGCTCTCGCACGCACTTACTACTTGCATCGCTGCTCGTATTTCTCGGCTTGCTGCTCTCCAGGACGCGACACTCGAGTGACATAGAGACTTTGGGACACCGGCTCTTACGTTCCCGCCTCCGCCGCGTTCTTCGCCGCATCTTTACTGGCTCAGGAGAGAGCCCCGCTGCCTGGTGATGTCATCGCCTTATGCTTTTTGATTTTTGCGTTTTGGGGTTTGTTACCCTTTACTCCATGTGGGAGTTAATAAAGACTATTTTTTGTTCATGAACCACGCTTACCTCGTTTCCTCCGGCAGTGGGAGATCTGACACATTCCTTATTTTGCTTATTTTGCATTTAATTTTGTCAACAAATCTCTACCCATTAAATTTGGCTTTGATTGGACAATTTGGTGCATATAAATATTGATATTCTAATGTTCTACCTCCAATCTTAGTTACCAAAGGTTGTGTATAAAAATTAGTATTTACTGTCCCAGAATATCCTACTGTTTTCATAGCAGAAAAGGACAACTTTAAATGTTTAATGTACTGTTGCCCCAGTATTAACCATTAATTTTGTCTTTTTTCCTACTATGGTGCAGCAAACCTTTAGCTCTATTTTTTGGGGTATTACCTTTTCTGTACCCTGATATTCTGGGCTTTGTCAGTATGAATTTTGATGCCACTGTTCTGGTGGCATCTGTGAAGGATTTGGAACTACTGGTGGAGTTTTTAATACTGGTTCTTATATTGATTGTGATGGGCCTTGTGCTTGTGTAGGCATTGTTTGTGGTTGATAGTGGTTGATAATATTGCGGCTGCTGTTGTATACCTGGAGGTTGCTGTCTGTATGGGCAATTATTTAACATATGTCCTAACTGATTACAATTAAAACATCCTCGAGCTTGCATCATTATCCTTCTTGGTGCTCCCCTGTACTTCCTCTATTTGTTCTTTGTCCATTTCTTACCCCCGGCCCCAACCATATTGAGACCCCGGATAAGGAGTAAGGTCGGCCCCTGCCTGCGGATAGTTTACCAGGTATGGTGAAGTAGTTGTAAGACCTGCATCTCATGCATCTACTAGCTCTTTTTCACCACGCCTCTTGCTCTTATATCGCCCAAGCACAACTTTTCTCCTCCTGTATATTGTTAAAACTTAGTCACTCACGCTTGTCGACCTTTAGTTAATGGTGGTCCATATCCGTACATATCTCTATGGCTCCACGGTTTGTGAACCTGTTGTCCAGTTTGAATAGTAATTAAAAGATATTTGGGTATTTCACTTTATGTTTGAGTTTGATTTCCCAGCTGTCCCTCAGTTTATCACTTTCATCTTCATAGGTGGATAAATGCCCATCCAGGCCATCAATATTATCTGTCATTGTACCATAGATCAGCTCTTTCTGTACTACTAGTCTCACATTTTTGGATTCTAAAGCTTCCCTTCTTCCTGTTGTTTTTGCAACCTTTTTTCAGAGTCTTTATTTCTTAATACTCTCTTTTTAAGTTTTTTTTTTTGCCTCTATCTTCCTTACAGTCAACACTATCAGAACTGTGGGTTTTTCTATTCTTTAATCTTTTATCTATTTTTTGATCCCCTCTCATATCCACCAGATTTGCTGCCTACATGTATATGGAACTCCTTTCTCATTTACCGAGGCAGGAGTGGGTCCCCATTGTGCTTTTGTGTTTCACATGTCTGATGGGTCTATTGTGGGTTCAGCTGTCACCATTGTAGATCTATTAGGGTATTGTTGATCCGTGAGTTGTAATACAATCGTAGAGTCCTCTGGATCTGGCTTGTGTTTAATATGTGATTGCAAGTTAGCCACTTGATTCTGTAATTGTTTTATAACTGTTTGTTGGTCTAAATCTCTCCAAGCATAGCTGGCGAACAGGGTACCGAAGACAATTAGAAGGACAAAATGGAGACCAATGGATAATGTCCTGAGAAGCTCATGAGATGACTGGGTCATGCCGCAGTCATCTCAACCCTAGATTAAAGGGAAAAGAGGGAGAGGAAATAAGAAGAACGAACAACGTTTCGCTGTGCAATTTGCCGATAGAAAGGGTACAAGTGATAGTGGAGTGTTTGATGGATCCTGGGTGCAGGGACAACCATCTGCTGAACTGACCCGTATGGCCAGTTGAAAAGTGGTGGTGGGAATACTCCACCGTTCAGCCAGAGTGGTGTCCAAAAAGTTTCCCTCAGCCCCAGAATTGATCAGCGCTGTGGTGTTCACCGACCGATTAGCAAATGATACATCAACTGAAAAAAACATGGGTTTACGCATACTCCACCTAGAGGTGATTACCACAACAGAATCTTAAACAGACGTGATAGCTCTAATCCGAGCAGTAAGCACGATCTTGATTAGAGGGACAAGTGGGACAAGCATTTAAAAAGTAATTTTTTGCTCCAGAATACAGGCATAAGCGCGACAGGTGATTTAAATTCCGGTGATGGACAGCAATTAGAGGTGACATTCCCTCACCAAAGTGCACAACAGAGGGAGCAGGTGTGACATTCTTACACTTGAAAGAGATCACAGTACTTATGCTAATATAAATATGTAGTTTCATAATAGTACTATACCACATTATCTTACATTAGTGTACATTCTTTGTAAACAATCTACTTTACAAGATGATTATATGCATACCAAACATTGACAGCATACCAAACAGACAGACAGTGCAAACCATAACAATATACAATTATTATTCATTCAATAAAACACATGTTATTAAGGCTCATGTTTAACATGTATTCAACGATTCCACTGAGCTGGTCAGCGCAGCACCTTAGAAGCCTGAAGCTAATGCCATCAGGACCTGCAGCCTTTCTTGGTTTCAGCTTCCTGACCTCATTTCTTACCTGGATTGTTGAGAGGGTCAAGCTGGAGCATGGGGGTGAAGAGTGGTCAAATGTTTCAGGTGTCTGTATGCTGTTCCTGGAAGCATAGGGTGGTGGCTGTGAACTGGAGGATAGGCTAATGGGGATGTCTGTGAGGGTGATTGCTGGGCTGTAGAGGTGTAGAGGAGTTGGGGAGGGTAATGATCAAACCTATTAAAAAACAGATTTAGGTCTTTCACCAATTTCTGGTCCCCCACCACCTAGGAGTCTGGCTTCTTGTGGCCTGAAATAGTTTTGAGGCCTTTCCAGATCCCGCTGTCTGCAGACAAATTAAAAGCAGTTAGGTTTTAAAATGAATTATGCGATAAAATAAAATTCATTTTTTATTTGAGTGTTTTTTAAATGTTTCCCCAGCTGTGTATGTGTGGCAAAATGCACATTCTTTACTTATGCCCACATATCAACAGCAAGAAATATATCTAACCATACATTTTACATTTTATTATGTGCTTACAGCGACGTGTCACAGGTGCCTGTGGCACCTGTCCCTCGTTTTGTCCTTAATTGTTTCAGTTGGGTGATTGGTTTGTTTTGTGCACGTGTTTAGTTCATTTTGTATTTATTCTTTTCATCTCTTCGGCGCACGTCTTTGTTTGTGGTTTATTATGCCCGTTGTTACGTTGTTCGCTTGTTTCCCCTTTTTGTTGGTGTCCCCACACCAATTTTTGTTAAATTCTACATTTTGGATTTTATCCCTGTGTCTGTTGGACTCTCCATCCACGTTCAACCACGGTACGACGCTACACAGCAGGTCGTATTTAGTGGGAGCGTTTCCGTGGACCGACGCACGCATTTTTCCCCGCGTGGTCGGTACCCGGGAGCGCTCACTACTCCGCGTAACCGCCCTCCTCTGGGGAAGAACGACGACTGGTAACACGGCGGTTTAAAAGCTGTAAAAACAATGTTTTGCCGTAATAGACTTTTAATTTTTTTTGTTTAAATACTTTCAATATCCATATATTTTCGACATGATTGGTTGGAAACTGTGCATGTAGAGTAATGTCCCTGAGGTCATCAATTGGATTCATCAATTGGCAGAAGAGACCACCTCCATCAAACACAGCTGTTATTGGATATTGGGAAAGGCAGCTTGAGCTAATGATTTCTTGTCTGTAAATTCTTTGTCAGGTTTGGGAATGCTAGGCCACTCCCCACTTGGTTTTCTGTTGGGATTTTTGTGTTTTGTCTATTCGGTGTTCCCGTAGGTAGGTCCCATCACTGAGGTCGGGGATTGGGTCCTAACAGGTCACGTGCTGCTTGCTGGTAGTATTTATACAGTGTGTGTTTCTCGGTTCAGCAGGCCAGCTTTGTTTGTGTTTTGTATTTGTTTTCTCCCATCACGCGTCCGTTGGTTTTGGTTTGGTTCTTTATTAAAACTTCCTTATGCTTACCTGGTCATCTGGCTCGCTCATTGGCGTCTGAACACCTCACCCTGCATAGTGATGCGCAGCGCCTCCAGTGGTCGGATGGCGCTTGTGTGACAGTCTTGGATGACCTATAATATAATGTTATGTTTAAAACAGTTTTTGATGTTTGGCTTTCTTAAAAATATTCCTAATAGTAGGGGAATCTGGGGTGATTTCTGCCAGTGGTCACCTTGTTTCTAGGGACCTAACCATAGAAAAAATTGTTCATGTGACCACACATTTTTTAAAATGTCAGTTATTTTACTCATCGTGCAAAAATGAGGGAAAGCTATTTTGACATTTCTTAAGCTTAGAAACTCCAGCTTTTTATACACTAAAAATTGTGGTGCACCGTTTAAATCATCTTTGTACCAGAACAGCCAAATTGTATTTCTGTTTGTCTCATATGAACATTTTAATGTAATTGTCTCTGTTTCCTTCCAGGACCCAATGATTCCCAGCAGAACATAGCCCATAGCATTACATTGCCTCGACCTGCTCTTAAAAAAAATACAATTTATCAGACAAGACCATATTTGTGAAAAAAAGGCATTTTGTGTATGTAGAAAAAGTTTTAGACCTTTAACTTTAGTTTATGAAAAATAGTACTAAAAACAAGTGTTGAATATATATATATATATATATATATATATATATATATATATATATATATATATATATATATATATATATATATGTATTTATAATATGTATACTCTTATATTAATCATTTTTAGGCCAGCCCAGCGATAGATTTGTGGCGCCTTGTCCTAGGTGTATCTGCCCAGCGCCCGAAACCTTCTCCCCTGGATCGGCATGGGGAACCCCACCGCGACCCTAATATACATTTTTAGTTGATTCTATGATCAGTCCCAGAAATTGCAGAAATTATATTTTGATTCCCTATATGTCAGGTCATTATAATATTGCTGTCTTCAATTGTGTATATCACGGCGCTGCATGCAGCTTTTAAAGAGGCTGCGTATCTAGAGTGCAAAACTAAGGAGCACAAACGAGCAGAGAGTCACAACTGCCACTAGATGGCGCAAGGGCGCACTAGTCTTGAGGGCAGTCGGAGCTACTTACTGCAGCCAAGAGGTGACAAAGCAATACAGGAGAAAGGTCAGAATACAGTATCTAAGAATTTATTAATACAAATAAAAGGGATCAACACAAAACTACCACACCATGGAACCAAAAAGGGGAGTCCTAAAGTCAACTAAAGTCCTAAATGAGCTTAAACACACTTAAAACATAAACCAAACTATCCGGCACAAAAGCGAGGCTGCCATACCAGCACCAAATATACGATTGCAGTAAGACGGGGCACCACAGAAACCAGGACACTTTGCGAAGATGCGAAAAAGAAGGAAAAAGATACTATGGCCCGGACAAAAAAAAAAAAAAAAAAAAAAGAACAAACCGGACTGGACGCCACTGCTTTAACCTTTTAAAGAGGCTACATGTCCTGTGTGCCCTCTGGCAACAGGACATGGTGGGTGCCCTCTGGTGAAAAAATAAATACATTAATTTAATTCCAAATACATCTGCAATGTAATCAATATTAAACAAATTAAATATATATGATTACTTTAGTTCCCCTTACGAAGTGAATAATCTGGAAAGGATTCCCTACATCTGTTGCTATTAAAGAGTTTTCAAAAAGGCTGGAAGGCTTGTAAGGATAAAGGATATTTCTGAAAGCATTTAAAACACTTAAAAAGGTAAATCTCTGCCATCTCTGAACCTAGTAAAAATTAACAAATTATTAATAGTTTAATTAAAACATACATTAAAGATAACAATAAGAGAACACAGTTTAGTTTCCAAAATGTCAAGGTCACTGTGTAGTCCTATGTGAATTTATCAAAACAGGAGTAAAATAGCATTTTTTATGTGTATTTGAATAAAGCACAGCATAAAAAACTGGTGCATGTGACTGGTGTTTATGTGGCTGGTGAGCCGTTCCAAAGTGATTAAAGCTTTCCAGCAGCAGGTTGTCCATATGAAGGCCAAAGACGGGAGGCTGGAAGAAGAGTGGACCAAATTCACAGCAGAGTAGTGTGAGAGACTAGTGATGTCCTGTGGTCACATATGTGCTGAAATCATTTGAAGCAATGGCCTGTATACTTCCTGCTGATTGATCACTGTTTTAACCTTCAGAATATTTTGTTGTAATTATTATGTACAGTCACTGCTGTTCTCTATTTATGATCATCATTTTTTTTTGTTTACAAAATAAGGCTTTTTGTTATTTTGTAAAACACTTTTCTAGTGTTATGGTTACAAAAAAATCCTTCAAATGTTGATCAATGTAGAGTTCATTATTCCAGAAAAAAAAATCAAGTGTTCATACATTTTTCATACTCATTTAGATATTCAGCGCAATCAATATTTTTTTATGTGAGGGAAACTAGATCTAAAGATCCATGGTGGATGTACTATAAAATAGAACTCTTTTTTTTTTTGCATTTAGTGATGAAATAATTTGTATTTTTGCATGACCAAGTGAAGGGGGTGACATATGTGCAAGACATACGTATGGATACACTTTGATTAAGGCGAGTGAGTGGGAGGTGCATGTGCAAACCCTTGCAGGCCAAACAAGACAAACATTTGTTGAACACAGTAAAAGGAAATTCGTATAGGAATAAAAACAAACAGGAATATTATGCTCCAATAAATAAACTTAAACTTTATATAATTGAAAATATGTAACAGGTGCCTAGGGCACCTGTTCTTCTGTTCTGTTCTTCTTTCTTTCGTTCATGGTCGTTAGTTTAGTTAATTAACTCTTTCCTTTCATTGGTTTTTTTTGGGCATGTGGTCAGGTGTCTGTGTGTATTTATTTCCAGTGTTCACCTTCCTCCATGCACGTCGTGTTTTTTTTCTTCGCTCGCTTTTGTACCTATTGTGTTTTCGGTGTCCCTACACCTTTAATTAAATATTCTGTTCTGCTACCTGCGCCTGGCCCCCTTCAGCGCATTTAGGCGCTGCGGCTCTGCGCTTCACTTGCGTAGCCACTTTAGGTCGAGGTAAGCGAGCGTTACAAAACGACATGCCAATCATTTGGGGAGTCCAGAGCCCAGGTAAGCCTTTTTTAAATTTTTCCTTGTGGGGGCTGTAAACCCTTGTACTCGCGGTGCACTCCGTCGTGTCCGCGAGTACAGTCATGGAGGTGTGGATACGAGTCGCTCTGCGCAGAGGAGGGTCTCGATCTGATCAAGATCTCCGGTGACGAGGCGGGCGAGTCGTACCTGTATGGGCATATTCTGCCTATACGAACCCTCTTTAACTCTGAGGAGTTCGTCAAACCCCCCGTTGCGAGAACCGGGCATGGCGCTCGCCGCCGGCGCGGAGCCAAGTCACAGCGTGCTGAGTACCTGGCTCACAGCTGTTGAGCCCGGTACGCGCGCTGCAGGTCAGTCACGTGCAGCGGCCGCGACCGCACAGGAGTCGCGCTGCGAGGGGGCGGTACCGGAGCTACCGCTAGTGTCTGTGGATGAATGTGGCGTGAATGTGGTGAATCCAGTTGTCTCCCCTGTCCAGTCTGTTTTCCCCGTGTCGTATGCATCTGTTGCTCTGTCCTTGGGTGTAGCGGTGGGGGTGTAACTGTACTGTGTGCGCAGGATGGCGATCCCGAGGCGGAGGTGGAGAACGAACAGCGTACTGGAGGTGCTAACGCGGACGACCGGCCAGAGGGCGCTCATCACACCCACATGCCATGCCGGTGCTAGCCGGCATGGACACACCAGTCCCACACCAGGCCCACCGTGGTCCCTCCTGCGTGCGTGCCCGCCGAGGTCCACCCGGCGTGCGTGCCCGCCGAGGTCCACCCGGCGTGCGTGCCCGCCGAGGTCCAGCCACCGTGCGTTCCCGCTGAGGTCCAGCCACCGTGCGTTCCCGCCGAGGTCCCCCCAGCGTGCGTTCCTGCCACGGACCCACCAGCATGCACACCTGTCATGGTCCCTGCGGCGCACTCCGCCCATCCACAAGGGGCCGCACGCCGCCGAGCCCGTCCACAAGGGGCCGCACTCCGCCCAGCCCGTCCACAAGGGGCCGCACGCTGCCGAGCCCGAGCACCAGGGGCCACCCGCCGCCCCCCCGGCATATTCTGAACCATCCTTAACTTAACAGTTCTGGACTGATGCGTGCCGAGCCCGAGCACCAGGGGCCGCCGAGCCCGAGCACCAGGTGCATCCTCCTTGCCCCGCAACCAGAGGGCGTCCACCTCACCCCGCAGCCAGAGGGTGTGCTCCACTCCTCCACTCCTTTTTATTTATTATTTTTTTTCTTTCTTGGTCGCGTCCCCCCGTTGCGCAACCGTAGGGGCGGGGGTACTGTAACTGTGCCTAGGGCACCTGTTCTTCTGTTCTGTTCTTCTTTGAGTTAATTAACTTTCATTCACGGTCGTTAGTTTATTTAATTAACACTTTCCTTTCATTGGTTTGTTTTGTGCACGTGGTCGGGTGTCTGTGTGTATTTATTTCCAGTGTTCCCCTTCCTCCGTGCATGTCGTGGTTATTTTGTTCGCTCGCGTTTGTACCTCTTGTGTTTTCGGTGTCCCTACACCTTTAATTAAACATTCTGTTCTGCTACCTGCGTGCCTGGCCCCCTTCAGCGCATTTAGGCGCTGCGGCTCTGCACTTCACTTGCGAAGCCACTTTAGGTCGAGGTAAGCGAGCGTTACAAAATACTTATCTATGTATAAAAATATCTTAAAATATCATAAAACTTACATGAACAAAAAACTACAAATGCTATGACCATGCTGCAAAAAAACATGAAAAAATTAAAATGACAAATTAAAATATTGGGGTTTCTTTGCTCTTGGGTCTTGTTTAGAAAAATAAATATCCATCAATCCATTATCTTCCGCTTTATCCTATATTAGGGTCGCGGGGGGTTTCCCCATGCTCATCCAGGGGAGAACGTTTCGGGCGCTGGGCAGATACACCCAGGACAGGGCGCCAATCTATCGCTGGGCACACACTCACTCACACACACACACACACACACACACACACACACACACACAGTCTATATGGGGCAATTTGGAGAACTCAATTGAGAACATGGAAACTCCACCCAGATGGCGATTCAAACCGGGAATCCCTCGCGCTGTGAAGCCATTGTGCCGCCCTTAAAAATAAACATATCTTTTAAAAAGTTTATTTAAATATCTTGAAATATTTATTCTGCTCTCCATAAAAAAATGTTCCTTTCAAAACCATACAAATTTAAAATATAAGCATTAAAATTCAAATATGATCTCACGGGCCAGATATAATTATATTATGGGCCGGATATGGCCCACAGGCCTTGAGTTTGACACCCTTGCTTCTAAGAGTGGGGATCTTTGTAGCAACGAGCCTCTGCATCAAATTTATGGTGGCAGCATGGTGAATGAAAGTTTGTTTTTGGTGCATGTTTGAAATGATACTAAAGTACAAATGATAATATAATATATGGATAATGCTGGTTAAGAAATTAAGTAGTCACTACTAAGTAAGCTTATGTTCATAATATATATTTGGTTGTCTTATCATGTGGGGCGGCACGGTGGCTTAGTGGTTAGCACGTTCGCCTCTCAGCGCTAGGGATTCCCAGTTCGAATCCCCATCTGGGTGGAGTTTCCATGTTCTCCCCGTGTTTGCGTGGGTTTCCTCCGGGTTCTCCGGTTTCCTCCCACAGTCCATGGATCAACATGGATCAAGTCAATTGAATTCTCAAAATTGCCCCATATAGAGTGTGTCTGTGTGAGTGAGTGTGTGCCCAGGGATGGATTTGCGCCCTGTCCTGGGTGTATCTGCCCAGCGCCCGAGATGTTCTCCCCTGGATGGGCATGGGGAACCCCACCGCGACCCTAATAGAGGATAAAGCGGGAGATAATGAATGAATGAATGTCTTATCATGTGTTAAAAGGAAGGTATTTAAGTTTTATTTAGTTGAGAGTTGAATTCTTTAAGTAATGACATGACTGAATTCTTTTAATAAAGATGATGAAGTTCAACTGATATCTTTGCCGTATTGCCAGCAAGACAGTCGTCATTTCCCTGGTTCTTTCTCAGATGTCACTTTGCCATTTACCATTCCGGAGGTACAAAGGCCGTGAGGTACAAAGGTCGTCTTGTGCTGTGTTTTCTCAGCTCACTAGGTTCCAGAGCGTTCAAAAAGCGGTCTAAAACAAGTTCTAATTTGACATTGTATGGAAATTAAATATAAGCCAACCTTGTCATGAAGGTCACATCCGCAGCCAATGTTATTTACTTACCCCCCTAATGCTGACTCATATTCAGGAGGTGTTTCACTGTCACCGCAGCTAGATGCCACCCTAAATGTCCCCTCAGCATTTTTTTCACCTCTGCCAGGTTGTACCCTACATTCCGGAGGGAGCTTCACCACCACTATTGTTTCCTGAAGAGCCAGGCTAAGATGTGCCGCAGCCACGTCCTCCAACCACCGAGCGTGCCTCATGACAAGTTACCAGTGTAGGTCCTTGAGTAAGGCCCTTAACCCTCATTGCTCCAGGGAAGTTGTGATTAACCCTGTGCTCACCTTGTATGTCGCTTTGGATAAAAACATCTGCTAAATGACCAAATGTAAATGTAATGTAAATGTATTTACACAGGTCTCCAAGTTTCTTAATCAGAACAATCTCCTTGATCCCAATCCTTGATCCCAATCAGTCAGGTTTTAGGTGTGGCCACTCCACTGAGACAGCATTGCTCTCTGTAAGGGACTCTTAAATCTGCCAAAGCTAAATCTCAATCCTCTGTCCTTATTCTGCTAGACCTTTCTGCAGCTTTTGATACAGTACATCAGATTCTACTATCTGAATTACGCTTTTGTGATATGACACTTGAATGGTTTTGATCCTATCTGACAGGCAAAACCTTCAAAGTATCATGGAATGAGGAGATCTCTAAATCTCACCAAGTATGCACTAGTGTTCCTCAGGGCTCTGTACTTGGTCCTCTCCTCTTCTCACTATACATGACATCACTGATCACAGTCATTCAGGCGGATGGTTTCTCTTACCACTGCTACGCTAATGACACTCAGCTCCATTTGCCTTTAACCCCTGACAACACCACAATCTCAAATTGGATATCTGCCTGCCTCACCGACATATCTGTTTGGATGAAGGCCCGTCATCTCATATAAAATTTAGCAAAAACAGAGCTTCTCATTATCCCAGCTGAACCCTCAATCCATAACAACCTAACCTTCCAAATTGATGGCTCCACAATCTCTCCGTAACCTTGGTTTCACAATAGACTCCCACCTTAAACTCTCTGATCATGTTATCAAAACCACCTATTCCTGCAGATTCCTTCTTTACAACATAAGGAAGATCAGATCTTTCTTGACTGAACATGCTACCCAACTGTTAGTTCAAGCCCTCATCTTATCCCGGCTTGATTATTGTAATGTGTTACTTGCTGGAATCCCAGCTTCCACAATCAGACCTCTACAACTAATTCAAAACTCTGCAGCCCAACTTGAATTCAACCAGCTCAAGCGAACTCATGTCACTCCACTACTCATTTCTCTCCATTGGCTCCCTGTATCTGTTCGCATTCAGTACAAGTCACTAACCATTTCTGGATCTTCCCCCTCTTACCTTCCCCCTCTTACACTATATCTTTTCAAAATACACTCAGGCTCGTTCACAATCGCTCCAGTGATGATTGCCGCCTGGCAATTCCACCTCAACGAGGAGCTAATTTTCACTCCGTTTGGCGTTGCAGGAACCGGACCTGTAAGTAAGCAAAAAGTTAAAGCATCCAAAGAACAGAGCCCACCGTGCCTGACGAGAGTTTAACTTCTTGGCGGATTGAATGTATGGCAGGTTCTTATGGTCGGTCCAAACCAAAGGGTTGCTCAGCCCCCTCCAACCCCCCTCCATCGTTCGAGCACAAGCTTGATGGCTAGGAGTTCCCGGTTACCAACGTCGTAATTTCTCTCTGTGGTAGTGAAGGCGGCCTTCATATTCTCCCGGTGGTTGCCATCAATCAAAAGACAGACTGGTTGTGTGCGATGGGTAATGGGTGACAAGCGCCGGCCATCCAAGGCAACTGTGTGGAGAGGGGAGGCCAATGGAGAAAGCGAGATACCTGAGCACTTATCACAAGCAATGTCAATTAGATTCTCCTCTGCCCCAGAATCTATGAGGGCGTTGACGGGTAGCCTCTTATCGCGAATCAGAAACACTGTGGGAAGACAAAGATGATGAACTTGAGGTTTAAGGGTAGGACTCGACAGGACCCCAAATCTTACTGCCGAGTCAACTAGTTTTGGGTGAACCGGACACTCCCTCACGTGGTGTTGGGCATTGCCGCAATAGAACCAAAGCCCTACGGGCGATGCGTTCATCTGGGGTTAGCGCGGTTCGTCCCAGTTGCATGGGTTCGGGCACAGTAGACAGTAGCCTAGGTGAGGCGGTGGTTTGAACGGTGTCCCAGGATAACCGTTCGTGGCGGCGCTCATTAATGTGTTCGTCCAGCTGTATTGCGAGGTCGACAAGTCCTTGAAGCGACTGGGATCTGTTGCGGGTGGCCAATTCATCGCGAATGCGAAACACGCCGCACAATGCCCGCTCAGGCCAGCCCGACTCCGCGGCTAGCTTTGAAATTCTTTTTTTTTTTTTTTTTTTAAACCTGTCATGTCTGGGAGCTTTTGCAATCTGAATGGTAATCTGAGTGCACTGATGTATAAGAGAGAGGGGAAAAACAAAACAACCTATACTGTACATACATTCCACAGTTGTACATACATTACACAGTTATATACACATACATACCTATATACAAACATACATAAATACATACACGCATTATACACACTATACACACACGCCCCCAGACACACACACACACACACACACACACACACACACATCCTAACATTGTTAGAAATTGTGTGTCTCTCTTTATGTGCGTATGTATGTGCCCCTGTTATGGAATGCATTCATGATGAGGGCAAGAAACCGCGACCATGCTCCCATGGCCCAGCGACGGATAGGGAAAGACCAGGGGGACCCAGACCACCCGAGGCCAACGGGAACCTGAAGAACAGAGGCCACACAACCCGATGGCCACCGCACATGCACCGCAGAGGAGGAAGGAGGACAGGCCCCCATGGACAGGGGGCAGGAACCTGGAGAGCGAGGCAACGAAACATCCAACCCCCCCCCCCCCCCCCCCCAGGCCGACACCCCTGGCAAGAGCCGAGCATGCGGCCCCCAAGGCCCTAGCACCCGCAAGCGACCCGACCCCGGCCGGGGCCACCCCCCACACCAAGGAGCCCCAAACCACCCCCAGGACATCACCACCAAGGGAACAGGTCAGACCCCATGCCAAGACACCCAGCCGGACACCCCAGGACACACAGGCACCCACCCCCAGGGGGTGATGACAGCGACGCCCAGTGTCCCTGAAGGTGATGAGCTCAGCAGGCCACAAATCCAGGACCCGTCATCCACACAAGTGCCCATTCATACGTGCTCATCCCAAATGCACACGCCAATTGTACACACCAATATCACACTCATCCACACACATTTAACAAATAAGGACAACTGACGTGAGCCTGGGGACACCGGCATTGGGCCTGCAGTGTCCCAGCGAGGCAGCCAGCCAGTCCCCACCCCAGATAAGGTGCACAGGGCCAGGCGTCTGAGGACCCGCCCTCCCCCTCCTCCCACCCAACGTGTTGCAGTAAATGTGTAAAGGGGAAGTGTGTCTGAAAGCTACAGTGCAAATAAAATTGGGGGGACCGATGGAACATGAGCACTGAATAACAGCACCCAGTCACACCCCCCCCCTGCAAGGCCCTTAGTGTCTAACATGCAATTAAGCTTGAGGAACAGGCATCAGTGAGCAGACCGGTGGGGGGCACCTCAGCAGCGCCACCCACCAACCACCACGTAACATACCCGCCCCAAGGCCCTATGTGTGATATGATGTGAACTGTATGAAGTACATGCATGCACACAGACAACAACAATAGACATCAATTGGTGTGTTTAGATCCACACATTCACACACACCCATTAACTTAGCCGCAAGACAGGTCACCCCGGGCGCAAGGGCCACAGGTCCCGCACCACGACCCCATAAGGGAGGTCCACCATCGTGACAGGGCTGGCACCCGCCACCACCGACCCCCAGATCCACACCCGCAGCCCGCCAAAGCCCCCGCCTGTGCCCCCCCACCAACCACCCGTCCACAGGGACCACAAAGCGGCGGCCAATGTCTCCCACCCAAGAGCCCCCGAAAGCCCAAGACCCCCCAGCCACCTGCCAGCTATACCACAGGACAAGGCCACAGCCGGCCAACCCCATCATGTGATGGAGCTGATCAGTGGGGACCAGAGGGTTTCAAATGTCGCCAAATTGGTTATTGGTGGTAGCCGACATTCTTTCGGTCAAAATTTTTTTGTTGTGGGTCATGAGTAATGTTGCCAACCGAGTCTTTAATAGAGTGAATTGCTGTTTTTTCTTTATTTAGTTTTAACTGATTGGTCAGAAACTTACCAGATTTACTGTATTTCCATGTTAAAAAATTACCTCTGCAACGTAAATTGTGTTTTCTTATCAATTATTTTATTTAGTTCCAATTTAAGTTTCCTCAGGGTATTAATTATATGTTCTTGTGGTGAAGCAGCGCATGCAGTTTGTAAAGATTAAATTTTCTGTTCTAATTCTAGTATAAGTGTTTTTTCTTTATTTTTCTTGCGTACACAGTAAGATATTATTTTACCTCTCATTACTGCTTTTCCTGCTTCCCAAAGAACACAAGGAGATATTCCAAGCAGATCATTGTATTCTAGGTGTAAAGCCCATTCTCTTTTTAAATGACAGTCCCCAGCGATGCCATGTACAATAAAAAGAGGAGGGGAGCAAGTACAGAGCCCTGAGGAACTCCAGTGAGAACTTGGTGAGAGTTAGAAACATTCCTATCCCATGACACTTTGAAGGTCCTTCCTGTTAGATAGGATCAAAACCATTCAAGTGTTGTAACAGAAAAGCATAGCCAAAACAACCTAACATATTGGAAAATGGATCTGGCTGTCTATGCATGATCTCCCCTTTTGAGAGGAATCCTACCCCTTAACTCAAGCTGAGAGTAGGGCCATGCACAAGTATATCAAGGAATCACTTCAACAAGGTATTGTTGCGGCTTACCTTTCCTTTGCCGCTGAGAATGGGAATGGGTCCGGTAGCTATTTGCGACGCACTCAACACAAACTCGGAAATCCAGATAACTTTTTCTGATTTATTTTGATTCAATGCAAACCGGATAACCTATACCCTCTTTCTTGCAAAGACCAGTGCACAGTCTTTATGGCTCACCTGATGAATAACTCTTGATGAATGTATCTCAGCAGCAGAATAGAAATATGAAGATCCTTTTCCAGTATAATTGGATGTTTAGAGTCCAGTCTCTTCCAGCCTAGGGCTCAACTTATACAGGTTACTGCATTTTTAAAAAATATTTTGGCCTTTCTATAGACACAAAAGCTCTTCTCACTAGACTGTACCGCATTCAAGATCACACTTTTCTTCACCTCTGGATCGTCCAAAGACATAGCATTCATTGATTCAGGACTCACTGGCCATTCACTTTCAGGTTGACAAAGAAAGGAAGGTCCCGACAGCCAGGCCTTATCCTTAAATAATTTATACTCCTCTGGATGCTGCGTCCACTGGATTTAATGCAGTATTAATATATATTAATATATATATAATATATTAATATATATCCACTGTGCTGGATGAGAAGATTTCAATATTTCTGAAACACGATTAGCAACAAACACCTTGAATCTAGACGTCTAATTTTTTTTTATATATTTGAGCACAGAAACTCCAAGTGTTTAACTGCTTTAGCTCTTTGAACCTCTGGGATCACCTCCAACACCCCTGATCTGTTGCAGAGCCACTTAGGCAGACAAAATCCTCCTTTAGTGCACAGAGATACAAGTTCAGAATACAGTTAGTGATTCTTCCTCTGTTGCAAGTGATACTAAACAGTCATCTACATAAAAGCAAATCTGTAATTTTCCACTGTTTTTTCCCGTTACTCGTGTCCAAATTCATCTGCACATTTGCTAAAGGGCAAAATTGGCACTGCTGGGGGATGTGGTGGCTCCAAAGAGGTGCACTTTCATCCTAAATTTACATCCTAAATCCACCATAGAAATCTCAGTAGATCAACATCATCTGCTGGTACGTATACCAAAAAACTACTCCAATCAATGAGCTGGTAAGATTGGGGCCCTGAAAAAGTTGTTCATTTAAAGATTTTGTTTTGTAAGTGGCTCCACAATCGAATACAAATCTAAGTTTCTCCTTTGTGGGATGACGAACACCATGATGAGGCAAGTACCAGACCTTACCATCACTACAATCCAAATCTTCATCAGGAACTCTTTTAACCAATAGGTCACTAATAAAGAGATTATACTCCAAGTAAATCTGAGGTTCTTTCTTGAGCCTTTTCTTCAGATGGTACAAACATTGCTCTACAACCTTCTTGTTATTTGGCATGCTGATATCTGGATCTCTTAAGGGCAATGCAATGTGGTAGTGGCCATTAAAATGCTTGACTGACTTTGTGACCAAATCCATACACTTCAGATCCTCTCTAGATGGTCCCACATCCTCTTCCACTACAGACTCAGGAAAGTCCATCTTAAATTGCTGTTGCCATAATTCATTCAAATTTACAACAGACACTCTATTTACAGTTACTGGCTGCTCACAATAAATGGCCTGGCCACTCATTCATTTCCACTTAGATGAAGCTTGTACATCAAACTCTGAGTGCAAAATACTGCAGTGCTGCCTTGGTCCAGAAAAGCATAACTTTACTGCCCTACTTTGCCTTAACTTGAACTGGAACAAGAGGCAACTTGCAGTCCTGCTCACCAGCCCCTGTAAGTCCACTAGAAACCAAAGTGTTATCCACTGATCACTGGATTTCTCTCTCTCTCTCATCATTATTCTCTCTCACTATTCTTATGAAGCACGGTTGGATGTTTTAGACCACACTTCCTACAGAAGAGCCTTTTTTGACAACATTTGCTGATATGTCCTTTACTTAGACAACCGATGCAAATGCCATTTTCCTTTAACAAGTGAATTTTTTCTTTATGTTCCATTTTTTCCAGCTGATCACACATGTCGGTGGCACAGTGGCATAGTGGTTAGCACGTTCGCCTCTCAGCATTAGGGATTCCCTGTTCGAATCCCCATCTGGATGGATCAAGTCAATTGAGTTCTTGAAATTGCCCTATATAGAGTGTGTTTGTGTGTGTGAGTGTGTGGCTAGCGATAGATTGGCGCCCTGTCCTGGGTGTGTCTGCCCAGCGCCCGAGACGTTCTCCCTTGGATGGGCATGGGGAACCCCACCAAGACCCTGATAGAAGATAAAAGTGGAAGATAATGGATGGATGGATCACACATGTCCATTGTATGTCCTGTATTGCAAACTAGACATGTCTCATTCATGGTTCGTTTAATGTTTTTTTGATTGACAGATTGGTTTGTTCTCCCTACAGGGTTTACAGTTGTAGCAGAAGTTATTTGTTTCATCTTTGATTGTGAGCAGAGTTGGGATCGTATTGTATTGTCATTTATTACAAAAGTGTCCTGAATATTTCCAAACACAGGATCAGTCAGAATTTTAACTTATTAAATTTGTAATATCTGCAAAGGAGAGTCCAGATCATGTAAATATTGTGCATCTTCCTGAACATTGGACCAGCCACGAAGGAAAAGGCTATAATCTTGAAGGACACTCATGTCCTCGGATTTAATTTGTGGCCATAAAATGACTTTTTCCATGTATGCTGCTACCACCTTCTGGTCATTTCCATAATACTCTTTTAATAATGCTTTTGCTCTGGTGTACCCATTTTCAGGCTCAATACGCTGACAGCTTCTCCCCAGCTCTTTTGCTTGTCCTTTGGTATATTGCTCAAGAAAATATAATCTATCATTGCTACTGTTGGTATTTCGCTCTACACCATTTTCAAAAGCTTTAATAAAAGATAAAAGTGCAGAGAGACACTGCTGTTTTAAGAGAAGTGAAGTAATTTCTTTCTCTTTCCTCTGAATTTTGAACTCCAGCATTTTCAAAAACACATTACTACTTTGTGAGTGAGAAGTATCTTGAGCTTCAGGAAATGCTGGACGTAATTCGAGTTCATGATGATGTAAAGGTTCTGTATACTTTAATAGATTAGTGACCTGTACATTTTTGATTACTGTGATAATTTCATGTTTATTTACTTTGACAGGTGATGATGGAATAAATTCAGTGGCATCGACATTAAGTTGTCGTGGATTTAAATGTCCTTTTTTCAAATACGAGTTCATTCCATCAGACACTTTTGATCTTGATTTTGCACAAATGCTGCTTTGTGAATTTATAGCACTGATTTTTGCCATTTCCTTTACAATTTCACTATCCAATAAAAATTGTTCTCTCCTCTTACGCAGCTTTTCCTCCTCTTCCTCAAACACATGTTTCTCTTTCAGTAATTTTTGCTTTGCAGCTAAAACAGCAAAATTTACCTCTGCTCTCTTGCGGGCACTTGAGGTATGAGAGGAACGATCTGACTGTGTCCTCCTACTGTTTGCATTTGAAACACTGTCATGGGGCTGAACGTCTTCAATGCACAAAATCTTGCAGGTTTTGTGCATTGAGGACTAATACTTGTGGTTGATGTAGATGATCGGACAAGGGTTTATTTATTTCAGTGAATGGTCCTCCAGTTTATTTATCCACTTTTGAGCTTGTTCCTTAAATGCCTCACTGTAATCCATAATGCTTGCAAACCATTCCTTTTGTTTCTCCATTTCCTCTTCAGGAAGTAGTGGAATTCATTAATTTTGCAAGTCGGTGGCTTTTTTACACAAAGTAGCCATATCATCCAGAAGAGAGGGAATTTCAGATACATTTTCCTTTGATTTCATTTGCATTTTTATTTGCGGGATGAGCGCTTTTATTTTATTAACAATGACTTTATCTTATGTAATCTTAACAATTTATCTTTATCTTAACAATGATCTTATCCTATGTAAGTTTAAATTCCCTTTTTTCCATTTCCATTTTTGAACGTTCCGTTTTATCCATCCATTCATCCATTATCTTCCGCTTTATCCTATATTAGGGTCGCGGGGGGGGGGGGGAGGGTCCCCATGCCCATACCCATGCCCATGCCCATCCAGGGGAGTACGTTTCGAGCGCTGGGCAGATTCACCCAAGACAGGGCGCCAATCTATTGCTGGGCACACACTCACTCACACAGACACACACACATACACACTCTACTATATGGGGCAATTTGGAGAACTCAATTGACTTGATCCATGATTTTGGACTTTGGGAGGAAACTGGAGAACCCGGAGGAAACCCACACAGACACGGGGAGAACATAGAAAATCCACCCAGATTGGGATTCGAACCGGGAATCCGTTCAAGAAAGCAGTTTGACATTTGACACAAATGAGTTTTGTAACATGGGGCATTATGCTCTTAGCTGACAGTGGTTGCACCTGGTGTGGTCTTCTGCTGCTGTTTCTTTCTTATCTTCTTTAAGGTGTGTTGTATGATTAGAGATGATATACTGCATACCTTGTTTGTAATGAGTAGTAATGAGTTACTGTTGTTTTTCCCTGCTCAAGGAGGATGAGTTCCCCCCCCCCCCCTTCGGCTTTGGGGGTTTAAAAGCTTTTCATTCTGTAAAGCTGCTTTGTGACAATGTACTGTTGTAAAAAGTGCTATATAAATAAATAACTTCATCTTGAACTTGAACTTTTCTATCATCTTGAACCCATTCATCTGTTACCCCTTGCACAGCGATAGAGATCGCGATTCAGAATGAATCACATTGTGTGTGTAATTCGTGCGTATGTATAAGTGTTTCTGATACTGTGCTGTAAAAAAAACGCTGATGTAACTGCCTACTTAAGCAGTTTATATTCTTAGTTGGTTTTAAGTTTGTAAAATTGTATAATAGTGTATAATAGAACTTGTGGATAAAACTTCTGTTCTTCTAAGAACATTGACAATGTTCTTTTCCATGGTTACACTGCTAATTACTCCGGTTACCTCGTTACAAAGGTTCCAAAGTTAGCAAAGTTAGTTCCAAAGAGTCATTCGGAAAGTTAAGACCAGCAGGGTACAACGTGACCATAGCTTTCCTTAGATATTTCATGCAGCCAATGAGGTTTGTGTTCTGTTAATATACCAATTATGTTTATTACCTTTTCTAGCATTAGAGTGAATTGATATGTAACTACGGTTCTAAATCAAGATGTAAATTCGTGTGATAAAACCAACAAAGGATCAGTCTTAAGATTAATAGTCTACAATATATAAATTGCTCATTGTATAATTGTTTATTTGATTTATGTTACAGTTCTTACCGTTGGGTGTAAGTTATGTACAAAGTTAAGGTGCTAACTCAAGAATAAACCTAATCAGTATTGGAAAGAATATTTGTGCTGTCGACTTTGAATCTGAGGAAGCTACAGCTGATAAACGCTTTTTTTCCAACCTCCATGGTTGGTAAAAACCCCTGCGACGTATGGGGCACCCCTGACATCTTGACTTGTATCTTGATTTTTTTAAGTACAATTTAAAGTAGCCAGTGTAGAGCTTGTATATCACTGTAAATAAGTTGTTGTGCCCTTAAAATAACTCAACACAGCTATTCTAAACTATTGCAACTAAAGTCTACACAGTCTAAATTGCTGGCAACAAAGGCAATAATGGTGTAGCCACCGTTATTTTCCAACTCTCTTGGGCATCGAGTTCACTATGGCTTACAAATTTGCCACTGCACTCCTCTTCCTCTCAAAAAGTGGATGTTTGAGATCTTGTGCTCTTCCACCTTTCAATTGAGGAAGCCCCACAAATGGTCAGTGGGGTTTAGGTCTGGAGACATGCTTGGCCAGTCCAGCATCTTTAATCCCAGTTTCTTTAGTAAATGAGGTGTGTTTGGAGTCATTATCACGTTTGAATACTTCCTTGTGGTATAAATAAACTGTAGCAACTCACAGCCAGCAGCACTCATACAGTCCCAAACCTTAACTTGACTGTAGGAAAGATTTTTCACATGACACCTGGGAAGTGTCTTGAGTACAATTTAGCCTCTTTCATCTAGGGGTGTGACCTCACTTATGTTGTCAGTAGTTATTTTTAGAGCACAGCAGCTTACTTTACCTTGTAACAAAGTGTGATATCTTTAGTGTTGTCATATAAAAAAAATAAAAGAAAATATTTACAAAAAAACAGGGGGTGTACTCACTTCTCTGGGTATATAATATATATATATGTGTGTGTATATGTATGTATGTATATATATATATATATATATATATATATATATATATATATATATATATATATATATATATGGTGTGTGTGCATCCTCTTGCAAAACACACCTTGTCTGTCCTAATAGGCCGTAATTGTGCTTTCCCTTGTAGAACACTATGAGTGAAATGTCATTGCAGTGACTTCAGCCCTTTACACTGTACATAAAGTAAAAATATTAAGGTTTAAAGAAAAATCATTCAATGATGGCAAATTGTGTCTGTGCGGGTGCCCTGATGTAAGGGGTGTCAGAAATTTTAAATTTCTTATACATAATGAGAGTCCCAATATGGCCGAAAAAACAAACAAAGGACCTCTGATTTTCCCGCCACTAGGAAAATACTGGGCAGCGATTGGCTTAATCAGTTAAGGGGCAGGAACTAGACGTAACAATATATACAGGTAACCTGGAGTGGGCTCGCTCTCTCTCACTCGGACCTGAAGGGGTACTTAGCACCTGAAACTGAATGGGCAGACCGCTGGCCAGCGTGACTTCCTGATGGTGTGCAGAAAGAATTCTTTTTGTTCTCAATAAACCAGTTGAGAACGGCCATCATGCATCCGCGTGTTCTTTTGCCTTTCCAAAAATCAAAAAGATCCTAACAAATGGTATCAGAGGTGATGGTTTTGGGAAGGTGAAAGAACAAAAATAATTGACTACAGGACCTGGACTTCTGATTTCAGGCACATTCATTGCAGGAGTCAACAAAAGGTAAGCAGACTTACTGCCTAGTTTAGCTGCATTTGATATTTAGTGTAATGAGTGTGTGTTAATGCCGGAGTCCGTAAGTGTTATAAATTATTGCTTTATCAGAATTCTTTCTGAACACTGGAAAGTAGATTTGTTTGGTACCATTCCTGATATTACCACCACAGTTTACACTCGAGTGTAAAAACGTAGTTAATGAGTTATATTTAAGAGGAATGCGCAAAAGTGTGGCGAAGTTGGAGATAGGTCCCACGCCCCACATTTGGGTTAATAAGCATTTGATGGATAGAACCGGGTTCTAGGCGCTTTTTAGGTTTAACTGGGTTCGTGAAACCGGGTTTTAGACCAGTAATTAGGAAATAAGGAATCGGAGTATTATTCAACGGGGTAGGCGAACAGGGTTTGTATCCAATGTTTGGAAAAATAACAGATTTTTGGTTAGAACAATCGTGAGAGGCCTAGGGTCCCGTCGTGCCTGATTAGCAGGGTAAATTTTCAAATTGTGGCTAAATTCTAAATTCCTTTGGTGCAAATATCAGGGAAATCTTGTATGTGTGTTTGTCTTTGTCTTGGCTTGTAACACAGTAACACGTGTTTGCACGCTGGTTGTTTGAAATCAGTTCAGAGGTTCTATTATTCTGGTTTGTACTTGTTGGTTGTAACTTGGAGGTAAGGCTGAAGGGCATTACACGATATTCGTAATGCCCCGAGGTAGTAGTAGCGGTCTTCAACTCGTCTCCCTTTCGAATGCGGACCAGATTGTACGCGTTGCGCAGGTCTAATTTGGTGAACACACGCGCACCGTGGAGCAGTTCCAGAGTGGCCGGTACCAGCGGGAAGGGGCACGGGAACCGCTTGGTGGACTTATTTGGGTACGATTTGGGTATGAAGAAGAACCCAGAGGCGGCCGGAGATTTTGAGGGGCGAATAAATCCATTCCGCAGAGGCTCTTCGTTGTAGGCGTGCATAGCCTGAGTCTCAGCCACAGATAGAGGGTACAGATGCGCGTGTGGTAATTTAGCCCCCAGCACCAGGTCAATGGCGCAGTCATAGTGACAATGGGGGGGTAGTGTATTAGTGCGGTGCTTGCTAATTACCACGGCTAAGTCTGAATACACCTCCGGTACCCGAGAAGGCAGCTGGATCCTGGGGGACACCCAGGAAGAGGAGAACAGCTGGCAGAGAGGCGGGCATGCGCACTGTCAACACCGGGACGACCAAGACTGAACCCGCAACAGGGCCCAGGAAATGGTGGGGTCGTGTCGTCTCAGCCATGGCAGCCCAAGAACCAGAGGAACAGAAGGAGAGGAGATAATCAAAAATTCGAGCTGTTCGAAATGCTCCCCTCCAACCCCCATCCAAAGGGGGGGTGTAGAACTTTTGCTCCCCCCTCACCCCCCCCCCGAGGGTAGAGGGCTGCCGTCGACGGCCTGGATGAAAACGGCGGTCTCGAGGGTCCTCTCAGGGATGCCCCAACGGCTGCAGAAGACCCTGTCGATAAAATTTCTATTCGCCCCGGAGTCCACCAGCACAGAGATCGTCACCGAGGAGTCCTTTAAACACAACACAACATTTATTATCAAACTTTTTTGCAGAATTACACCAGATACCCTCACCGAGGTCTTGACATCTGCGGGCGGAGGTGAGAAAAGCGACCAAGAAGGTTGCCTCGATGAACTGGTCTCTCAATACAGTCCCGAATTGCGTGCATTGAGCTCACGCAGTACCGACACAGTCCCTGTTGGGCACGACGCCAGCATTCCTGCGTGGAGAGATGGGCCCTGCCCAGCTGCATGGGCTCGACCTCGGACTCCCATTGGTCTGGTGGCGGAGCGGGTTCCCTTCACGGCGAAGTCCAGTGTGGTAGGTAGCTGGGCCCGCAAGACGTGGGGATGGTGGCGAGGTGTTGTTCCATCAACACCGCTAGACGTACCAGCTCGTCCAGCAATGCCCCGAAGGCACATCCCGCGATCTCGCGCTGGATGTCTCGGCGAAGCCCCTCATGGAACATCACCATGAGCACAGATCCGCTCCAACCCATCCGTGCAGCCTGGACTCGGAACTCCAAGGGGTGAGCGAAGGCGGCACGGAATGCCTCGTGGAAGGCAGAGAACAACCGGCACACAGGACCCTGTGTCTCCCAGATCGTGGTGGCCCACTCGCTGGCTCTGCCCGTCAGCTGCGAGATCACCAGAGACATCTTATCAACCTCACTGGACCTCAGGTGGCTCCAGATATAGTGTGCGCACTGCATCAGGAAGCAGCAGCACTTTTCCAGACTCCCATCGTAGCATTCGGGCTCCGAGAGATGGTACGGGGCAGTGGTGGGCGGGGGAGGCACATCGGAGTCTGACGGGGTGAGGATGGTGTAGGAAGAGAGCCAGAGAGACCAGGACCGGAGCCGCTGCGCTCCAGCTCATTAAGTCATCCCATAAGGGTCTGGATCGCTCTGGTCATCTCCCCAAGACCGCTTTGAAGCTCCATCAGGGCGCGTCCCTGCGCCTGCAGCACCTCGTCCGTGGGCTCCATCCGCGGCTCAATAGTGGCAGAGTTTTATGTCAGGAACGGTCACGCTGCCGGAGTAAAAAAGTTTATTAAAAGTTGCAACAAAGTTTATTAAGTATCCCGTGGGATAAACAAATAATGTCCAAAAAATTAAACAAAAGAAGCTTGCAGACTTGACCAGACGATGCGGTGCACCGTCACCGTTGTGAGCCGGACTGCAGCAGCGGAGACCGCGGAGGAGGCAGGGACATAGGAGCTGGGAACGCGAGCAGTTGCGTCACCCTGGGTTCGCGTTCCTGCAGAGATCCAGCTAGTGAGTAAGGCACTGGAGAGCAGTGAAAGAAGCAGGGGCACGCCGAATCCAGGTGTGCTCAGAGACCACGGCGTGCACCCGATCGGGTATAACCAACAAAACTCTGTGCTGTGGAGTCTGGGACGGTGGCTTAAGTAGTCTCTCCAGCCGAGGGGGCACACCTGAAACTAATAAACTGGAGAGGGTGATTGGTGCAGAGAGGAATGTGACTCAGGTGTGTGAATGGGTGTGTGTGGAGCGGCACGTGGAGGAGAGGGGTGTGTTTGTGTACATGAGGATGTAGTTGTGTGCGAAGCGGCACGTGGTGGCGAGGGGCGTGTCTGTGTGTGCGAAGGAGAGGGTGAGTGCGGAGCGGAGAGGGGAGATGCGGAGCGTGAGCAAGTATGTGTAACACTTTCATAATACCCTTTGTCTTTTTTTTCTCCAGGATTTCAAAAGAAAAAGCACTACAACTAACATGTGCATCAGCTGCCATTCTTTTATCCTAAATAATGGTTAAAATTTAAACCTGTTTTACCAAAAATAACTGACAAATTAATCTCAACTCTTTTTTTAAGTTAATTACTTACAATTCATATTCTAATTGCCAGGTCAGATTTGTTTACTCTATTACACTTTTAAGTAAATATTTGCCAATTATTACTTATGCTAAAACATCGAATTATCAGAGATATTTTATCAAAAGAATGGTATAAACACAAATCATTGGATTGAGATTGGGTTGAGATCTAGGGGATTTCACCAATTCCTCATTATTGCATTATTCTGCTAATATTGGCCACAGCCATTAGAGAATACAATTTTCATGAAATAATGTAAAGGGTCTGCTTAAGTAGGCAACATCCACATGGATGGCAGGACTCAATGATATTCCAGCAGAACATAGCCCAAAGCATTACACTGCCTCGACCTGCTCTTGACAAAAAATACAATTTATCAGACCAGACCACATTTTTTTGCCTCATGGTCCAGTTCTGATGCTCATGTGCCCAATGTTAGTGCTGTCAACAGTGAACCGGTGGACACTAAACAAAAACATTAATGCAACACTTTTTAGTCCCATTTATAACGAAATGAACAAAGATCTAAGACCATTCAATGTACACAAATGCTTTTTTTCCTGAATTATTGTTCACTAATATTGCTAAATCTGTATTAGTGAGCACTTCTCCTTTTGGCATGTGCAATTGATTGTCCACCAGAGTTGTTGCCCCTAAATTTGTAAATTTGCTCCACCATAATCATCTATTTAAAAGAATTTTCCAGTACATCCAATTAGTCTTTCAACCACAGACCATGTGTAACCACACCAGCCCAGGACCCCCACAGCCATCATCTTTACCTTCAACATCAAATAAGAGCAGACACCTGGACAGTTGCCGCAACAGTTCAAGTTTGAGTAATTTATTTATATAGCACTTTTTACAACACTACATTTTCACAAAGCAGCTTTACAGAATGAAAAGCCTTTAACCCCCTCAAAGAGAAAGCTGAAGCGACAGTGGCAAGAAAAAACTCCCTGTTAAGTTGTTATTTTAAGGAAGAAACCTTGGGAGGACCAAGACTCAGTGAGGGACTCCTTGAGCGGCCGGGCAGCATCAACAGTGTAGGATACTATATTACAGATTGTGTCGAGATTAGGTGATTATTTTTAACAAATGGAAAAACTCTAACTGGAAAACTATATGTAAGTCCATTAAGGGGGTCCTGCGGGACCGCCAGTCCAATTAATATCCAGGTTCCATCCAGTATTCATTGTAGCCACAGTGCTTCAGCAAGAGCCATGGATGAAGATCTGACTACACCTCAAAAGAAGCAAGGAAAGCAGTTAGAGCTAATAATAAAGCACAGCATTTAAGTAATTGATTGACACAGTGCAGCATGTGACTCCGGCATCACTTTTTTTTTTCTTGCCACTGTCGCTTCGGCTTGCTCTTTGGGGGTTTAAAGGCTTTTCATTCTGTAAAGCTGCTTTGTGACAATGTACTGTTGTAAAAAGCGCTATATAAATAAATTACTTGACTTGACTTGACTCACTGTCTAGAGCAGCATAATAAAAGAGGCAACTACATAGTTGAGATTGCTCCCCGGAACAGCATCATTTCAGCGCCACACCTCCCCATTAATGATGAGGTGGGTGAAGAGGTGAAACGCCAGCACACACTGATCACAGATTACCACCAAGCCTGAGATCTACATCTTTATCTACAGGGAATTAATTGAACACAAGATTAAATAAGTGTGTTTACTTTTAAAGATTAATAGTGATTCAGAATCACGAACAGTAAGTGGAAGGCTATTCCAAAGTTGAGGAGCCTTGTGGGAGAACACTCTTCCACCAGCAGTAATTTTATTTATTCTAGGAGCTAGAAATTGAGTATCTACAAGAATTCTTCTGGACTGACTCTATGGTGGTTCTTGGGTATATTAATAATGAAGCCAGGAGATTTCATGTTTTCGTAGCAAAAAGAAATGCATGAAGCAGAGTACAGAATCCACACAATGGAAGTTTTATATACATCCAAAAACACACAAGTTGGACACATTCACACCGGACCACGCATTTAGCGGCAATTACACTCCAATCAATCCCCATGTTAGTGCAGAGATCACGCTCCGCACCTGTGCAGCAATCCTGCTGTGCCATAGCTCCTTGCAGGCATCGGGATCTGTGCTTGCGTTTAGTTTTGGGGGGCTTAACAAAATAGACAGGTCCCTCTGCCCACAACTCCTCAGAGTTCAGTAGGGTGCATATGGGAAATATGTGCCCACACAGATATGACTCACCTGCCTCATCATCAGAGACCCCGATAATATCAAGTTACTCCTCAGCTCAGAGTGATTCATATCCACTCCTCCACATCAACACATTCTCACGGTCGTACCAAACCGAGGCTGCCATACCAGCACCGAATATATGACTGCAGCAAGGTGGGGCACCGCAGAAATAAGGACATTCATGCAACAGAGACGTGCCGCGAGGACAAAGGTATTACGGCCCAGGGAAAAAATATATATTCAACAAATCCGCTTACCTGGCCTGGACTCCTCAAGGAAATGGCATGTCACACTGTCATGGAGCTGCTTGCACCTCTTAACTGGCATTTTATAACCAGAACTGAACGCTTTAAATAATTTTGATTCATTGGGAAATGGAGTTTTAAAACGGGAAATATATAAAAGAATGTCATCTGCCAACAGTGATATTTTGTTTGTGGTATAATCTGTATTATATCCATAAATATTCGGATGTAATCTAATGGCTTCAGCCAATGGTTCAACAGCAAGTGTAAATGAAAAAGGACTAAGTGAACATCCCTGTCTTGTACCCCTCAACAATTTAAAATTTTTAGAGGTTCGTCATTATTTTAGCAGTGGGGTTAAAGCATCCGGATAAAGCGTGGATCATCATGATTTGGGTCATATATGTAAAGAAACATGAAAGACATGGGGTGTAACTCGCCCTACACCAGAACAAAATTTACCATCTTTGGTAGCAGTAGTTGAGGAATGTCTGAAGGTAACTCCTTTCCTAACTACAATTTCAGCATCTCTTGCTTTGGCAGAAAACCTGAGTGGTGCACCTGACCTATCCAAGGTGAACGTGGCTTACCCTGTGTGTAACTGCCTACTTGAGCAGTTTATATTTTAATTGGTTTAAAGTTTGTAAAATTGTATAAAAGTGTATTTTATAACTTCTGTTCTTTAAAGAACATTTCCAACATTAATTTACATTCATTTTTCAAATGGGTCTTCAAATAATATTCGCTGATAGATTATTTAAATGAGCAAGGACCTTTCCTCTTTTCACCGGATTGTTAATCCCTCTTACATTCCAGGGACCAGTTTAAGGTTTACACAATGTTCAGAGCTACTCTTGTTAGCAATTACAGTCAAACACAACAGATCATAATCAGAGCTTCAGACATTAAGAGGCAGCCTACCTCCCAAAAAAACGTAAACAATAAACTTTATACTGTAACATTAAACTCTCCCCGCCAAGGATATAACATGTCTAGCTCATAGTCTAACTTTATACTTGTATAAAATTACACAAAGTTAAAGGACAATAAGAAACAAACTATTCTAATTAGTTTGCTAAATTACTTATCAAATGTTGTGGTAGCAGCAGGTAAGAGAATCTTAGCATTACAATTAAGTCAGTTCCAGCTTCCAGAGAAAACAAGTTTGGTCAGTTCATCTGTGGGGTTCCAAAATGCCGTTTGCCAAATTCGAATGTTTTTGGTGATCCATAAAGATTGTTTCTTTAGCGTTCAGAGTCACTCCTTGCAGGATAAAGGAGCCAAAATTTAACACCCAGTTTCCCACGTAGGAGGGCTGTAACAGGGAAAAAGGCTGCATGCTGTTTCGCCAACGTAGTAAGTAAGTCTCTGAAAATATATATTTTCTGACCTCAAAACATCAGATTCCTCATTTTAGAAATATTGTTAACAATGTCCTTGTATTGCATGCCCTCATTAATTCTATTAAGTATCAAAAAAAGACGCATAATGGTATCTGACCCTTGCCATGCTAAGTAGGCCTCTCAGGAAGGAGCAAAAAAATTTGAGATTAGCACCTCCACTTCTCAGGACCTAAGTACTGAATAGAAGAACCCCAATGACTAGAATACAAAGCAGTTTTAAGAAACTACTGAAGACACATCTTTTTAATAAATACCTGCATAACTTCTGACTTGTAATGTTCTCATTTGTAAGTCACTTTGGATAAAAGAGTCTGCTAAATGACTAAATGTAATATAATTGTAAATGTAAGAGAACACTGTATAGATGTTGTGAAAAGAAGGAAGACTCTGTGACTGTGGTATTGAGAGGCCCTGACACAAATGGTTTGTGGAGAAAGGTGTGAAAAACAGGATGAACCTGATACAGTGGGGCAAACAATATTGCAAACAATATGACACCTCATTGATTTGTCTTAGAACCTTAAAAAGAAATAGCTTTGAAATAGCGGCATACTTAAAAGGAAACCCTGCTGAATGGACAGGGAGGGTCCAAGGAGCTAGGAGGGAGAAACATGGAGAGGCAGAAAAGAGAGACATGCTAGAAAGTGTCCCTCTCCTAGACTGTAACAGTTTGCCTAGTTTACTAACATGCAGTTATCCCTGTGCACAAGCTTAGATATAATTTCAACTAAGATTTAACTAAACTAATGGGACCAAACTGGGCAGGCTGCTCACAGACAGTCTCTTCATCTTTGGTCCAACATATTAAACATCAAAGAAATGCACTTTTTAACAGGTGAGGCCATTACGTAACACAAGACAGAACAAGTGGAGGGGATATGGGACTTTAATCAGATTGCTTAACATTCCTTCTGCATTTAAAGTCAAACAGACCGTTGACTCACACACAGATAGTTCTGTAAGTTCTTTGGAAAAAGGGAGATTTTATGCTTCACTTTTCATTTTTCTGCCTTACCTTACCCTCATCATAACTTTTTAACTAAAATGCTACTCTGCTGTTAGTCCAAGTTCTCATCCAATCCTGGCTTGATTATTGTAATTGCTGGACGGTCTCACAGCTTGCACAATCAGGCCTCTACAACTGATTCAAAACTCTGTAGACAGACTTGTGTTCAATCAACCCAAGCGAACACATGTCACTCCATTACTCATTTCTCTCTCCATTGGCTTCCTCTAGCTGCTCACATTCAGCCCAAAGCACTGACTCTGACTCTTCAGTACAAGGCACTGAGGAGCATTTATGGATCTGCTCCCTTTCACTCTTTCACTTCGCTCTAGTGATGAATGTTGTCTGGTGATTCTACCTCACTGTGGTGCTAATTCGCACTCTTTAGTGTTTACCACTGCTAAATGGTGGCATGATCTTCCCAACTTTTTCCATAAGGCGGAGTCATTTGGCATCTTTAAGAAACAACTCAAAACGCATCTCTTTCACAAACACCTGTGTTAGGAAATCTCAATTTCCTCGATGAACCTTTTCTGAAGGTGTCAAAAACCACAGTACAGTATTTCAGAGTTATTCGAATCAAGCAGTTTATTTTTGACAAACCGAGTTAAAGCAGTGTGTTCTTCCAAGATAAGCCCAAGATTGCGATTGGCTCTGATCTTAGCACCACACCAGCCTCTCCAAGACAGAGCCCCGAAGTCCTTTAGCTGACTCGATTTATTGTAAAATCATCCCTTGTTTCTGAAATCACTCGCTGAAGGAGTGGGGGGGCGGATACACCGTTCTTTCCCTTATCTGGGGGAGCTCGATACTGCTAGGTGCCCTTGAGCTTTATCTGCCAGACTTGATGTCTCTTTGGTCATGGGCCTTGAGTAGCTGCCAGCTAGATTGCCCCCATCTTATTGTCAAATGCGCACATCCCCTTGAACATCAAGTACTTTGTTTATATATCTTTAAATTGTATTCCTTCAATTCCCCCTTTGGGCGCATCCATTCAACACGCCCATCAAATTTGCCCCATTGCGAATTTGCCCTATATTCGGTGATGGTCAGAGTCAATTGCTTACATTTATTCATCAGAGTTCTCCTACGTCAGTGTGCTGTGTGTGTGAGCCCTATAATCAGTACATGAATCTACAAAAATAAAACTCAGATTTTGAAACTCTAATAATACACGGTTTCATACTCTACTCGTTACCAGGGTCCTGGGGCTGTGGGAGGTCCCGCTTCTGTCACCGCAATGGGTGTCCGCCACTCAGGTGCCCCACATCTGCAGTGTTGTCGCCTCCGTCCATCACTATGTGGCCAGCCTTCTCTCCATTTCCCCAGGTCTCTGGTCACGGCCTACAAATTTCTGATGCCCTATGTGTACTTTTAATGCTATACTAAAGCGTGTGCAGTGTGTTATCTCCCCTACAGTGTTGATGCCTTAAGAGATAGAAAAATGAGAAAGAAAATTCATAAATGGAAACAAGATTTGATCTTGGGCGTTATTAAGTGTAAGGTTGTAATGTATAATGGAGACTCATTTGTCTGATATATTAGAGATTGAAATGGATTTTTGATGTACGTTAGTCATATGCTTAAAAGTTTATATTGTTTATATTATAAATGTTTATATTATTCTTAATCATTCAAATGCATTTCATTCATATCATTTATCATTTAACCATTTACTATAATGTACTATGATACTTTAATCATATTGATCTTATGAACCTTAGAAGGCCTCACTTTCCCTGGTGAAAGGCCTAACTTATCTTGGCTTCTGTCTGAGAAATACATGTTTGCTAGTTATTGTCCTGTGGAAAATGATTGGGCTCAAGTTTCACATGGTTGGGACATGATTTGTATTGATTAAATTGTGGTTCTTTCACATGCACCTGGTTAGCAGTCTGTGAGAAGAATGCCTTTGTTTTGTGTTTTGTTCGTTTCCATTTACCTAAATAAACTAGCTGTGAATCATAATAATTCGAAGCATTGATGATGAACACTCGCGTGGTTGTCTTTTCTTCCCAAACAGAACTTCGGCACACAGAGGGCTCCAGCATTAGGGTCAGAAGCATCATTTGCAGTCAGCGTGTTTCCTGACTGATAGCTGACAACAGGGTCAGCTTTTGATTTGGCATCAGGACCACAGCTGTTTGGTCGGCTCGGGATTTGGAACCTAACAATTTGGGGGCTCCTCCGTGATAAGGTTTGGGTAAGTGTTTATTCCATTTACTCCTGTTTTATCCCTTTATTTGGTGTCTAAATTCCTAATATTTTATGCTATACTGTTTTAGTTATATTGCTATTTTAAAGCTGTTAGAGGGGGGTTATTATAGTAGGGGCACACGCACCTATTAGCACAGCCAGTGTGTTTCCTGGCTGGGACTAGCTCTTTCACAGGTGGTGTTATTTATACGCTCACTGTATACGCTCACTGTCAGTGTGTTTCCTGACTGGGGCCTGGTTGGGACCAGGTCTTACAAAGGTGGCAGTTACGTTATAATACGTATGGGTATGGAGACCACACACCTTGACAGTCAGTATGTTTCCTGGCTGGGATCCATTCTTACACAGGTGGTGAAGACATAAAACCCTGTCCATTGATAGGAGCCACTGCTCTGCCGATCCAATATATTGCCTTGGTTTTTGGTACTGTTACGGAGTGTTTTATTTGTATCTGTATTTGTCTTATTTGTCTTATAAGACGATGGGGAGGATTTTTAAAGAAACCCTGTGACATATTTATGGTCTTTAGGCATATATTTTATTTTTAACAATCTGACTGAATCGCCACCATATTTTCTCCTGAAATTCTTGCTGTTCCTAGCCAGCAGACCTCCCATCCCAGACCGCAACGCCACAGCCCTCCTCATTTCCAGGCTCACCGGTGAGGCGTCTTCCTGGGCTACGGCCATCTGGTGAACTAATGGTCCCGAGGTTTCTGACCTCCAACGCTTCCTCTCTGCGTTTTGAAATGTTTTTCACCACCCTCGTCACAGCGTCTCAACCGGGGACGAGCTGCGCCAGCTCAGTCAAGGGAGACGGAGCGTGGCGGAGTAAACCCTTGACTGAGCTGGCGCAGCTCGTCCTCCGGAATTGGTACTTACTCCAATTCTGCACGTTGGTGGCCTCTAGCGGTTGGAATGATACCGCACTCATTTCTCATTTCAAGGCCGGTCTCCGATCCAGTCTGCAGAAGGAACTGGTTTACCAATCTCTACACATGAGTCTGGAGGAGATCATCAAAGTAGCAATCCAGTTGGACTTCCACGCTACGCTGATTGCTCCCCACCACCTCTGACCTGGAGGCCATGGAGATGGGACATACTCGGCTCACAGAGAGACAACGGAGAAAGCTGATTCAACGCCACCTGTGTCTTTACTGTGGAGAGGCTGGACATCAACTCCTTGAGTGCCCCGTTAGGCCGGTGAGAAGAGCTGAGGCAGCAAGAGAAAAGAAGAGGGTCCAGGAGTCCCCTCGAAGCCCCAAGCCCCCTAAGGTGAGCACACTCCAGAGCACCCACAAACCCAGGTCTCACCCAGGTCTCACATTAACATCATGCTCTCTCACAAGTTAATGTATGCTCAGTAGCGGCGCTGAATGATTCGGGGTCTGAAGGGGACTTCATTGATGAACAGCTGGTGCAGAAGCTCTGGGTTCCTATGGTGCCCCTCAAGACTCCTCAGAGCATCTCTGGAGTCAACGGGAGCATCACCCATCGCACCGCCCCTATCTCCCTACACCTAGGGATTCTCCACAGGGAGAGACAGAGCTTGTTCATCACATGACATGATACAATAATAAATTAAGAAACACAGTAAATTAATTAATAAGTTCATAACCATATAATGTATAAAAGACAACATGTACACTGCTTCCATTTATTGGGTTAAATAATGGTTAACAAGTCAGGGCTTGGAATTTATAACTACGCTCTGAAAGGTCACGAACCGATGGAGACTGAGTTAAGTCAAGTCAAGTCAAGTAATTTATTTATATAGCGCTTTTTACAACAGTACATTGTCACAAAGCAGCTTTACAGAATGAAAAGCCTTTAAACCCCCAAAGAGCAAGCCGAAGCGACAGTGGCAAGAAAAAACTCCCTTTTATGTTGTTATTTAAGGAAGAAACCTTGGGAGGACCAAGACTCAGTGGGGGACTCATCCTCCTTGAGCGGCCGGGCAGCAACAACAGTGTAGAACAGCCATGTACAGAAATTAAACAAATGGAAAAACTAACAACTGGAAAACTATATGTGAGTCCATTAGGGGGCGTCCTGCAGGACCGCCTTGTCAGGATCCATACAGTATTCGTAAGCAGAGCCATGGATCTCCAGGAAGCCGGGGGACACCTCAAAAGAAACAGACAAAGGAAGGGAGTTAGAGCTAATAATAAAGCACGGCATTTAATTAATAAGTAATTAATTGACACAGTGCAGCATGTGACTCCGGCATCACTGACTAGAGCAGTATAACTAAAAGAGGCAGATACTGCAGACTCTACATAGTTGAGATGGTGCCCCGGAACAGCATCATTCCAGCGCCACACCCCCCCCCATTAATGATGAGGTGGGTGAAGAGGTGAAATGCCAGCATACACTGATCAGAGATTACCCCCCAACAAAGCCAAGTCTGAGATCTACATCTTTATCTACAGGGGATTAGTTAAACGCAAGATTAAATAAATGTGTTTTTAATTTATTTTTAAAGATTAATAGTGATTCAGAATCACGAACAGTAACTGGAAGGCTATTCCAAAGTTGAGGAGCCTTGTGGGAGAACGCTCTTCCACCAGCAGTAATTTTATTTATTCTAGGAGCTAAGAGTAAGCCAGCACCTTGAGATCGGAGCTCACGTCTCGGCTGGTACAATTGAATCAGCTCACTCAGATACTGTGGAGCCTGGTTATGTAAAATTTTATATGTTATTAATAAAATTTTGTACTCGATACGAAACTTAACTGGTAGCCAGTGCAAGTTTGATAACACAGGAGTTATATGATCAAACTTTCTGGTTTTAGTTAAAACTCTAGCTGCAGCATTCTGCACAAGTTGTAATTTATGTAATGATTTATTAGAACATCCTGTCAGAAGTGAATTACAATAATCTAACCTTGAGGTAATAAAAGCATGAATTAGTTTTTCTGCATCTTGGAGGGAGAGGATATTTCGTAGCTTCGAAATGTTACGAAGGTGAAAAAATGCAATTCTAGTGATATTGCTAATGTGCTTTGTAAAGGAGAGATCTGAATCAATAATGACACCGAGATTATTTACAGATGAACTGGGTCTAATTAAAGAGTTATCAAGGTTTAACATAGTGTTAGAAGCTTTGTTAATTTTGTCCTTGGGTCCAACTATCAGAAACTCTGTTTTATCAGAATTTAGCAGTAGGAAGTTTTTTGACATCCACATTTTAATATCTTGGATGCAGTCCTCGAGCTTAGTGACTGAACAACCATCATTAGGGTTAGCTGAAACATATAACTGTGTATCATCTGCATATGAGTGGAAACAGATTCCATGTTTACGAATAATTGATCCCAATGGAAGCATATATAATGCAAATAGGAGTGGACCCAGAACTGACCCTTGTGGGACACCATATTTAACTTTAACGAGATGAGAATATTGGTTGTTAACACAGGTGAATTGATATCGATCAGTCAGGTAGGATTTAAACCACTGGAGTGCAGATCCTGTAACACCCACAATGTTTTCTAATCTATCAACTAAGATGTTATGGTCTATAGTGTCAAAGGCTGCACTAAGATCTAATAATACAAGAAAAGAGATTTGGTTATTATCAGAGGACATTAATAAGTCATTAACAACTTTAATTAAGGCTGTCTCAGTGCTATGGTGAGACCTAAAACCTGACTGAAAAACTTCATGAACGTTATTAGCTAGAAGATGGCGATTCAGCTGGTTGAACACTATTTTTTCTAGAATTTTAGAGACAAAAGGAAGGTTTGATATTGGTCTATAGTTGGACAGTATTAGAGGATCTAAATTAGGTTTTTTAAGTAATGGTTTAATGACTGCACACTTCAGATTTTTGGGGACATAGCCTATTTTAAGTGATGAATTTATAATGTTTATAAAAGGCTCTGTGATATTTGGTAGGAGGTCTTTAAGCAGATTTGTTGGTATTGGGTCTAACATACAGGATGTTGTCTTTGATTGTGTAATTAATGAGACAAGCTCTTTTTTAGATATGGGGTTAAAGGTATTTAACTCTTGTACTATATTATTTTCTCTACCACTAGATTTTTCAGAAATCATTGAGGGTTGATTATTGGTTATGCTACACAATGCATTAGATGATTTAAGTCTTATGTTTTCAATTTTATCACTAAAGAAATTCATGAAATCATTGCTGCTGAACTGTGAGTGAATCTGTGAATCTGATTCAGTAGCACTTCGAGTTAATTTGGCAATGGTACTAAAGAGGAATCTTTGGTTGTTTTTGTTGTTCTCTATTAATTCAGAATAATATTTAGTCTTCGCTGCATTGAGTGCATGTTTGTACTCAGTCATACTGTCCTTCCATGCAACCCTAAATACCTCTAATTTAGTTTGTCTCCATTTACGCTCCATGGTTCTAGTGGCTTGTTTTAGGGCGCGTGTTTGATCATTAAACCATGGAACGAGTCTTTTATCTTTAATCCTTTTTAGTTTAAGTGGAGCGACACTGTCTAAGGTTGCAAAAAACATATGTTTAAGGTAATCCGCTGTGTTTTCAAGTTCATCGGGTCCTGATGCTGGTTTAATGTTTAATTCGGGTAAATGTTGTAGGAATGACACAGCAGTAGAGGGGATGATTGTACGCTTCATGTCATATCGCGGTTTAATGACTGGATCAATATCAATTTCTAAATCGTAGGTTATCAAGTAGTGATCGGAGATGACCTCACATAGTGGAACAATAGTTAAATTATTAATGTTAATACCATGTGATAAAACTAAGTCTAATGTATGTTTACAGCGATGTGTTTTACCAACTACACTTTGAGTAATGCCCATGGAATCTAGGATGGAGTCAAAGGCTAATTTAAATGAGTCTAGTGGGTTTTCAAAGTGAACATTGAAGTCACCGACTATTAAGGCCTTGTCTGATGAGATTACTATGTTAGAGAGAAATTCACCAAATTCTTTAATAAACTCTATATATGGGCCGGGAGGGCGGTATATGGTAATAAGATGCATTAGGTTGGATTTATTCTTCAATGAAGATGAACTGCTTATGTTGAGTACAAGCGCTTCGAAGGATTTTGACTCATACTTATTATTAAGTGTTACATTTATGTTTTCTTTATAGATCGTAGCCACTCCACCTCCTCGTCCACTAAGACGTGGTTTATGAGCATAAGTATAACCAGGTGGAGAGGCATCATTTAATGCTAGGTATTCATTGGCCCTAATCCAGGTCTCTGTGAGACAAAAGACATTTAGAAAGTTATCAGTTATTATTTCTTGAACTAGAGCTGATTTTGATGACAGTGACCTAATGTTTAATAACCCAAGTTTTAACTTAAAAGTGTTTCTTACATTACTTGAGGTTGTATTGATATTAATGAGATTTTTTTGGCACACTTTTTGGACTCTTTTTTGTTGTTTTTTGCTCACTGCGATACTTGATAACTGTCTTAATAGTATGGAACCTAGTTATTGTGGGTGACGACTCCTGGCAGTTCGCAGGCAGTTGGTTAGGCCATTCTGTCTGCTGCCTGGCCTTGGCTCTGAATTGTCAATTTTTTTTTCTATCTGAAGAAAAAACCCTATCGGCTATGTTATGTGACATGAGCGCAGCACCCTCCCGGGAAGGATGGATGCTGTCCCATTTCAAAAGGCCAGGCCTTCCCTCAAAAGTAGACCAATTATCAATAAAGGTAATGTTGTTCTCTGAGCACCACTTAGACATCCAGCAACGTAGCGACCATAACCTGCTGTAGGTTTCGCCGCCACGCCTAATTGGTAGGGGACCAGAGACAACTACTTCATCAGACATCATTGCAGCGGTTCCACACACCTCTTTAACATTAGCCTTAGTAATCTCAGACTGCTTGAGACGAACGTCATTAGTGCCGACGTGAATAACTATTCTAGAGAATGAGCGTTTAGCATTAGCCAGCACTTTGAGGTTCGCCCTGATGTCTGGAGCCCTGGCCCCCGGAATGCACCGGACTATGGTTGCTGGGGTCTCTAAGGGGGTAGCGATTCGCACGTGAGTTTCCAGTGAGAAAAGGGGATATGCCCCCCGAAGACAGGTATAGGTGTCTGTTGGTCCCAGACCTGCCCAGATCAGGGGGGATGTCGACGCTGAAAAGTCATGGTCAGTATCTCAGGACCAGAGAGCTGTTCAGGTCTGCCATTCTGTGAGCAACTGTTTTAATACCAAGCCTGACTGAATCTGAACTGCTGTCATTAAAAAAATATATATATATGTATATTTTTATATATTATATATATATATATGTATATTTTTATAAGTAAAACTTTATGATGCACAAATTAATTAAATTCATTCAAGCAACACAGGGTAATCGAGGATCGAGCCGCCATCCCATTCCTTCCCATTCATTCCTTCACATTAGTACTTCCTGCCACGCAGTCAGTGTGTAGTTGCGTACATGCGCTGTCTAGCTCTGTTAAGCTGATCTACTAAATTATCTAGTTGCTTAGTTACTTTTAGTTACTTTTTTTTTTACACTCTTTTGACTGTTTAGCTACCTCATCGTTATAACATAGCATTTATTTCCGCTTTTTGTCCCTGTCCGGTGTAGTTGCTAGCGTTTTTAGCCGCTAACGCTAGCACTTTCTGCTTACTATCGCGGTCTTTTTCTGCCAACACTGCTGCATTTATTTACCCGCTTCGTTTATAAATATTAGCCTATATTATAATCTGCGTCGCCGGATTCATCTGTTCGGATTTTCGGATCAAATTTTATTGGACTCAACGCTGATCCTCACACACCGCATTGTGAGAACCTTCAGGACTCAACCTCCGTCCGACACTAATACAACCAGATTCACTAGAGTTGGATCTCCACCAGCCGCTGCCGCTGCTTTGTTTCATCATCAGCTGTAACAGCGGGAAATAACCTCACATCTCTACCCACCCGAAGCTAAGTTTATTTCTTCATTTATATATAAACTTTACAATGGCACTTTCCCCTCTGGTTGCGTGCCCTCAGTGTAGTATGTATAGACAGTCTTCCTCCGTCATTACTGATAATTCAGTCTGTGAGAATTGTAGCCTAGTTCTTAGTCTGACGGAGAAGATTTCAGTGCTGGAAGAGCGCATTCGGGTTTTAGAACAGGGTCATGTTAGTAAAGGTGTGTCAGGGACCAGTTTAGCCAGCCCGAATGCCACAGGATCAGGTCCTAAATCTAATGACGGCACTAATGACGTTCGTCTCAAGCAGTCAGAGATTACTAAGGCTAGGCCTTTTGAAATGGGACGGCATCCATCCTTCCCGGGAGGGTGCTGCGCTCATGTCACATAACATAGCCGATAGGGTTTTTTCTTCAGATAGGAATAAAAATTGACAATTCAGAGCCAAGGCCAGGCAGCAGACAGAATGGCCTAACCAACTGCCTGCGAACTGCCAGGAGTCGTCACCCACAATAACTAGGTTCCATACCATTAAGACAGCTATCAAGTATCGCAGTGAGCAAAAAACAACAAAAAGAGTCCAAAAAGTGTGCCATAAAAATCTCATTAATATCAATACAACCTCAAGTAATGTAAGAAACACTTTTAAGTTAAAACTTGGGTTATTAAACATTAGGTCACTGTCATCAAAATCAGCTCTAGTTCAAGAAATAATAACTGATAACTTTCTAAATGTCTTTTGTCTCACAGAGACCTGGATTAGGGCCAACGAATACCTAGCATTAAATGATGCCTCTCCACCTGGTTATACTTATGCTCATAAACCATGTCTTAGTGGATGAGGAGGTGGAGTGGCTACGATCTATAAAGAAAACATAAATGTAACACTTAATAATAAGTATGAGTCAAAATCCTTCGAAGCTCTTGTACTCAACATAAGCAGTTCATCTTCATTGAAGAATAAATCCAATCTAATTCAACTTATTACCATATACCGCCCTCCCGGCCCATATACAGAGTTTATTAAAGAATTTGGTGAATTTCTCTCTAACATAGTAATCTCATCAGACAAGGCCTTAATAGTCGGTGACTTCAATGTTCACTTTGAAAACCAACTAGACTCATTTAAATTAGCCTTTGACTCCATCCTAGATTCCATGGGCATTACTCAAAGTGTAGTTGGTATAACACATCGCTGTAAACATACATTAGACTTAGTTTTATCACATGGTATTAACATTAATAATTTAACTATTGTTCCACTATGTGAGGTCATCTCCGATCACTATTTGATAACCTACGATTTAGAAATTGATATTGATCCAGTGATTAAAACGCAATATGACATGAAGCATACAATCATTCCCTCTACTGCTGTGTCATTCCTACAACATTTACCCGAATTAAACATTAAACCAGCATCAGGACCCGATGAACTTGAAAACACAGCGGATTACCTTAAACATATGTTTTTTGCAACCTTAGACAGTGTCGCTCCACTTAAACTAAAAAGGATTAAAGATAAAAGACTCGTTCCATGGTTTAATGATCAAACACGCGCCCTAAAACAAGCCACTAGAACCATGGAGCGTAAATGGAGACAAACTAAATTAGAGGTATTTAGGGTTGCATGGAAGGACAGTATGACTAAGTACAAACATGCACTCAATGCAGCGAAGACTAAATATTATTCTGAATTAATAGAGAACAACAAAAACAACCAAAGATTCCTCTTTAGTACCATTGCCAAATTAACTCGAAGTGCTACTGAATCACATTCACAGATTCACTTACAGTTCAGTAGCAATGATTTCATGAATTTCTTTAGTGACAAAATTGAAAACATAAGACTTAAATCATCTAATGCATTGTGTAGTGTAACCAATCAACCCTCAATGATTTCTGAAAAATCTAGTGGTAGAGAAAATAATATAGTACAAGAGTAAAATACCTTTAACCCCATATCTAAAAAAGAGCTTGTCTCATTGATTACACAATCAAAGACAACATCCTGTATGTTAGACCCAATACCTACAAACCTGCTTAAAGACCTCCTACCAAATATTACAAAGCCTTTTATAAACATTATAAATTCATCACTTAAAATAGGTTATGTCCCCAAAAATCTGAAGTGTGCAGTCATTAAACCATTACTTAAAAAACCTAATTTAGATCCTCTAATACTGTCCAACTATAGACCAATATCAAACCTTTCTTTTGTCTCTAAAATCCTAGAAAAAATAGTGTTTAACCAGCTGAATCACCATCTTCTAGCTAATAATGTTCATGAAGTTTTTCAGTCAGGTTTTAGGTCTCATCATAGCACTGAGACAGCCTTAATTAAAGTCGTTAATGACTTATTAATGTCCTCGGATAATAACCAAATCTCTTTTCTTGTATTATTAGATCTTAGTGCAGCCTTTGACACTATAGACCATAACATCTTAGTTGATAGATTAGAAAACATTGTGGGTGTTACAGGATCTGCACTCCAGTGGTTTAAATCCTACCGGACAGATCGATATCAATTTACCTGTGTTAACAACCAATATTCTGATCTTGCTAAAGTTAAATATGGCGTCCCACGAGGGTCACTTCTGGGCCCACTCCTATTTGCATTATATATGCTTCCATTGGGATCAATTAATTGTAAACATGGAATCAGTTTCCACTCATATGCAGATGATACACAGTTATATGTTTCAGCTAACCCTAATGATGGTTGTTCAGTCACTAAGCTCGAGGACTGCATCCAAGATATTAAAATATGGATGTCAAAAAATTCCTACTGCTAAATTCTGATAAAACAGAGTTTCTAATAGTTGGATCCAAGGACAAAATGAAAAAAGCTTCTAACACTATGTTAAACCATGATAACTCTTTAACTAGACCCAGTTCATCTGTAAATAATCTCGGTGTCATTATTGATTCAGATCTCTCCTTTACAAAGCACATTAGCAATATTACTAGAATTGCATTTTTCACCTTTGTAACATTTCGAAGCTACGAGATATCCTCTCCCTCCAAGATGCAGAATAACTACCTCAAGGTTAGATTATTGTAATTCACTTCTGACAGGATGTTCTAATAAATCATTACATAAATTACAACTTGTGCAGAATGCTGCAGCTAGAGTTTTAACTAAAACACGAAAGTTTGATCATATCAGTCCTGTGTTATCAAACCTGCACTGGCTACCAGTTATGTTTCGTATCGAGCACAAAATTTTATTAATAACATATATAATTCTACATAATCAGGCTCCACAGTATCTGTGTGAGCTGATTCAATCATACAAGCCAACACGTGAGCTCCGATCTCAAGGTGCTGGTCTACTCTTAGCTCCTAGAATAAATAAAATTACTGCTGGTGGAAGAGCGTTCTCCCACAAGGCTCCTCAACTTTGGAATAGCCTTCCAGTTACTGTTCGTGATTCTGAATCACTATTAATCTTTAAAAATAAATTAAAAACACATTTATTTAATCTTGCGTTTAACTTATCCCCTGTAGATAAAGATGTAGATCTCAGACTTGGCTGTGTTGGGGGGTAATCTCTGATCAGTGTATGCTGTCGTTTCACCTCTTCACCCACCTCATCATTAATGGGGGGGTGTGGCGCTGAAATGATGCTGTTCCGGGGCGCCATCTCAACTATGTAGAGTCTGCAGTATCTGCCTCTTTTAGTTATGCTGCTCTAGTCAGTGATGCCGGAGTAACATGCTGCACTGTGTCAATTAATTACTTATTAATTAAATGCCGTGCTTTATTATTAGCTTTAACTGCCTTCCTTGTCTGTTTCTTTTGAGGTGTGACTGGCTTCCTGGAGACCTTCATCCATGGCTCTGTTGACTAATACTGTATGGAACCTGACAAGGCGGTCCTGCAGGATGCCCCCTAATGGACTCACATATAGTTTTCCAGTTGTTAGTTTTTCCATTTGTTTAATATCTGTACATAGCTGTCCTACACTGTTGTTGCTGCCTGGCCGCTCAATGAGGATGAGTCCCCCACTGAGTCTTGGTCCTCCCAAGGTTTCTTCCTTAAATAACAACATAAAAGGGAGTTTTTTCTTGCCACTGTTGCTTCGGCTTGCTCTTTGGGGGTTTAAAGGCTTTTCATTCTGTAAAGCTGCTTTGTGACAATGTACTGTCGTAAAAAGCGCTATATAAATAAATAAATAACTTGGTAAAATATACAATTAATTAATTAAATAAAGTACTGAATAAATTTGTCTTTAAAAAACATTAATTTTTGCTTAACAGTTGAATGAACAGGTCATTTAAGGCTTAAACATTAATAGCTCTATAGTAATAGAGACACATTCCTCATAAGCTCTGTCTGTGGTCTTCTGTTCTGTTTTCATCTTCTTATCTCTGTTTTAACATTGTGTGTATGTGTGCATCTGTTATGAGAGTACAGATGTGTATGCGAGATTTTGTGTAAACAAATTGCTGTTTGGATTGTGGTTGTTTAACAGGTTAAAGTAGTAAAAGCTTTTGGAATTTGTATAGTGTGTCTTTATCAATTAGCAGCTGTCTTAAAAATAGTTTTGAATTCATGGTAATAATCTATTAAATTACAAAGCAATGAATGAACAGAGCGAAATGTTTCATTTACTTTAAATATAAAAAAACTATATGGTTCACCACTTTAATTTTTCACTTAATGAATCACGGGGTACTCCAGGAATATTTAACTGCTAACGAACTAGACCTGACCTGACTGACAATACATAATGAGGACAAGGACTTATGAATGATATTTGCATGTTCTGCACAGGAGTTTGAGAAAAAAGTTTTGCAGAGACATTAATAATAAATAATGATTAAAGTTATAACTTTTATTTGCAGCAGTGAGTTGTACATTCATGCATGTTTTTATTAAGAGTTTTATTTTCTCCAGGCTGTGCATCGAATGTGGCCTCAACACACTTCACATTTAACAAAAGAAACACGTGTATTAAACCTATATTGTGTAATTTGCATGAAAAAGTTATTTTTCAGAGTCAGTTTGATGTTATGATTAACCTCACTAATCAAACAAGTCGATTTGCAGGTTCAAGAGGACAGCGCTGACATAGCACTGTGGACCAGTCCAAATAATAACTACTTGTCTATTTTTTTACATTCGCATTATTTCACGAAAAGGGAGGACCGATGTCACACTTACGCTCCGCATCTCCTCTCACCGCTCCGCACACACCCACTTCTTCATGTACACAAACACGCCCCTCTCTTCCACGTGCCGCTCCACACACGCCCACTTACACACCTGCAGCTCATCCCACACATCACCGATCACCCTCTCCAGATTATTAGTTTCAGGTGTGTCCCATCGGCTGGAGCGGCTACTTACGCCACCATCCCGGACTCCTCGACACAGAGTTTTTTGTTTCCAGTCTGATCTGATCTCCGAGGTTGGTCCAGTGCGCGCCGGTATTCAATGTGCTCACCTCTAGCGACGCTCAGCTCTTTTGCTACGCTAACCGACTGCCTCTCTCCAGGAACGCGAACCCCGCGTGACGTAAGATTCCCCCGTAAGATGTAAGAGCCCCCCGTGACGTAAGAGCATCCCCGGTTCTTACGCCCCCGCCTCCTCCGTGCTCTTTGCTTCATCGGCATCGGCTCAGACGTGAGCCGCGGCACCTGGTGACCTCTGCATCTTCTTTTCATTTTTTTTGTGGACATTATTCATTTGTGGGGCGTTCCCCCACTACTCTCACAGGAGGTTTAATAAACTCTGTTTTGTTCTGAAATACCACGCTTCCTCATTTTCCTACGGCAGAGGGACAGAACACTGAACACTGTGGGGAGGAAGCTGGCAAGCCTTGTCTTTGCTAAACACTTCCCCCAGGTCATGGTACTCGCCAGGTACTCTACTATAGACAGATCGACGGGAGTAGGACTGCCCGAGTCTGGTGTGTTGCTGTGGGGGGCTGCAGCATGAAAACAGGAGGAGTGGCACGAGACCCCCCACGTGAGGACCTGGGCATTGACCCAATTGATGTGGGGGTTGTTTTTGCGCAGCCATGGATATCCCAAAATGACCAGGGCTTCAGGAGACTGAAAGACAGCGAAGCAGATCCTCTCCTGGTGGTTTCCCTCCAACGTCAATCAAACTGGCAAGGTGCGGTGGGTGATGGGGGAGTCGCCTGCCATCCAACGCCAAAGTATGGAGAGGAGAGGCTAATGGAGGGATCACAATGCCATACTGATTAGCAAAGTCAACGTCTATTAGATTCTCCTCTGCCCCAGAATCTACTAGAACATTGATGGTTATTCTCCTTTCCTGGAGGGAGAATACTGCAGGGAGGCTAAATCAATGGGCTTGGGGTTTTAGAGTAGGGCACGACGGGACCCCAAGTCCTACTGCCAAGTCGATTCTCTTAGGGCGGACCTGGCACTCCCACACCTGGTGATCTCTTCTGCCGCAGTAAAAATAAAGCCCCTGGTCCCTGCGTGTGCTGCGGACTTCGGGCGCTAGCGTGGTACGGCCCAGCTGCATGGATTCTGACACAGCCGACTGTTCACACTGGAACAGAAATCCCCTGCACCGCTGTAAATCCCCCTCAACGGTTCCGGGTGGACCTCGTATGGTTCCGTCGGGGCGCATAGCAATCGCGGAAGGCGGATTCGGTACCTGGTTGCTGTGATTAGAGGACTCTCTCGCTGGTGCGGGGGGCAGTGGTCGAAGCAGGCAGGGAGGCGAGGGCCATCTGCAACTGTAGCGTGAGGTTGCTGACCAAATCAGCCAGTCCCTCCTGGCGGCTGAAGAGCACATCGAGGCGTGGATCAGGTGGTTGTCTGACAGATGGTGATTGCGCCAGCTCCGCCCCAGCGCTGAGTCGCTCAGAGGGATCCATGTTGGCCAGTTAGTAATGTTCGGTCCAACGACCGGGGCGAGGTGGATCCACTACTCGGAGACGAATTCAGTCTGTAAATGGAAATGAGGTGCAAAAACGGATTTATTCCAGACACACAGGGTAAACAGAACTGGGAACAGACAAATTGTGGTTGAAACCCTAAGACACATTGAAAGGGTGTCAAGCCGGTAGCAGAGTGGCGAAGGGAGTTCTGGGCAATGTCAGCCCACGGGAGAAAACGTGCCCAATCTGTAGAAAATACGCAGAAACTTGCCGAGTTCCTGGTTAGCTATCTAGATATCTTAGATTCAAATCTGATCTCTGACTTTTTTAATACCTATCATGAGAAGCCTGTACCCTGAGGCAGGTGTCGTCCACGTCGTCAAGGTAGGTATAGGTCTGTATCTTCTGCCTCCTTACCCCCTTTGGAATGGGGGGGTAATGTCACACCTCCTCTGTTGTGCATTTGGGTGAGGATATGTCACATGTTCCTATTGGCCGTTGTCAATCACCTGAATTTTGAGCACCTGTTTTGTGTTTCCGTTCATTTCTGGTTCACTCGTTTATAAGCATTGTTTCCAGGTTGTTTCGTTGCATTGGATCATGCTCACCTGTCGTGTTTTGTACCTTCAGGATTACCTCTGTTTCAGTTCGATTTCTCTGTGATTATCTGCATCAGCGATCATCCTCATCGCGGGTTATGCAGATTGTTTTGTTTTCGTGCAGCGTTGCGATTGTCTTCATTGCTGTCATGCTGCTCCATGTTTGTATTTTGTTTTTCCTTTTGTTCTTTTGGAGAAAGAAGTGTTTTTACTGTTTATTTAATAAACAGTATCAGCATTGATCTGTGGTTTGCACCGTCCTTTACTGCATTGCTGATAGGCTGATCAGCAAAAGAAATCCACAGAGAAAATAACATAGGTTTATGCGTAAAGAAATAAGACATGCTTACCACTATGGAGTCCTTGAGCAGCTGTGATAGCTCTAACCTGCGCGGTAGACACACAATCACGATTAGAGGGACAAGTGGGGCAAGCATTAACAATGTGGTTATTGGCCCCACAATACCAGCACAAATGCTCCCTGATGCGACGGCTTCTCTCATTGTCCGAGAAGCAGATATAATCCACCTGCATGGGTGTCTCTGAGTCCGGAGAGGAGGAGCGAGGAGTAGTAGTAGAATTAGCAGGCCTGGACACAAAAGACCGAGATGTCAAGTACTTTCGTCTCTGCCAAAGTTGATCGGTGGAATGAGATGCGTCCATAGTTCTAGGGTTAGGCGTTGGATCTGTCAGCAACGCAGTAAAGGACGGCGCAAACCACAAATCAATGCTGATACTGTTTATTAAATAAACAGTACAAAGAGTTCTCCAAAATAACAAAAGGAAAAACAAAATACAAACACGGGGCAGCGTGACAGCGATGAAGACAATCGCAACGTTGCACGAAAACAAAACAATCTGCGTAACCCCCGATGAGGATGATCGCTGATGCAGATAATCACAGAGAAATCGAACTGAAGCAGAGGTAATCCTGAAGGTACAAAACACGACAGGTGAGCGTGATCCAACGCAACGAAACAACCCGGAAACAACGCTTATAAACAAGTGAACCGGAAATGAACAGAAACACAAAACAGGTGATCAAAATTCAGCTGATTGACAACGGCCAATAGGAACACGTGACATTTCCTCATCCAAGTGCACAACAGAGGGAGCAGGTGTGACAGGTAGTTACTTGATGTGTAGTTTTGTTTAAGGCCACTGCATGAAAACAAAAACTTAAGTACCTGAAAAAAATATACCTTTAGCCTCCCCACTTTCTAAAACAAAACAACATAAATTTTTTTTAAAGAAATATCCAGATCAAAATGACATGTGTTATTATCCCCCAAGTAAATTAATCAAGGTGTATAGGAATCTATAGATCAAGAGGTATAATCAAGAGGTATGTTATTAGCTAAAGTGATCTTGTTGATTTTCCTTGAAGTAATTAACTATGGTCCACCCCTCATTGCCTGTGGATCATATTCAAAGGAGATGATGGTCACACAATGTTAGCAATCCGTTCTTCCCCGGAGAAGATCGGCTACGCGGGGTAACTGCATACATAACTATTATTATTATTATTTATTTTTACTGGATCTAACTGCACTGACAGTTCTGTCCACTAGAACCTGCAAATTGACATGTTTGGTTAGTACAGTTAAATACATCAAACTAAATTTTCAATTCTATATACAAATCGAACAACATAGGTTTAATAAACTCCTATTTCTCCTGTTCAGTGTAAAATTTGATAATTATGCCGCCTTCAGTTTCGACCTGGAGGAAAGAATAAAACCTTTATCAAACAATTTGTAAAAAACAATGCTGCAAAAACATTAATAATTTGTTTTATGTGTGTCTTGGCAAAACATTTTCTCAAACTCCGACCTGGAAAAAATATAACCTCATAATTTTGTCCGTCAGGTCACGGCCTAATGTATGGGTTAGTGTATTTAATTATCAGTCAAATCAAATTAAACAATGATATATGAGGATTTTTTTTTTCATGTTACAAGAAGTGATATTTATTTAAGAAAGATAATAGGCAAAGCAAAAGAAAATGAGAAATTCTACCCCACTCTCTGACTAGTTATCAGAGAGCTTCACTATTATGGAGACTTTCAGTTGCTTGTTTTAAAACAACAATCTCTAATATTATTGCGGACGTGGTTCTCAGTTCTGTCGACGTGGCCTTATTGCAATGGATAAATAGAGCCAAACAGAGCCAAAGTTGCCTCTTTACATATGGTCTGGGTTGGTGCTGCCACCAACATTTCAAAAATCGATCTCTGTCCGACTGTCAACATCTTATCAGTCCCATGGCCCATTTTTTGTCAGATATTAGTTCTGTCCTAGTCAAACAGTCTGGTTTAGTCAGTCAAATCTTCACAGGAAACCTCATCTTTAAATTGGAAAATAGTGCTATTTAACATTTTAAAATCTAATTGTTATATTTAAATGAACTCAAACTATTTTATTTGCCACAGCTAATTAATATTAATTCACTAACTTCCCCAATTCAACAATATTTAAACACAGAAACCAATTCAATTACCACAATTATCTGCCTTCTTTCCAAACAGCAATAACTTTTCACTCCCCCCCCCCCCCACTCATGACCTCATCAAAGACAAACACACACACACACACACACACACATACTGGTTTTCATGTTTATCGGGGACCAACATTCTGATCATCAACTGTGGGTTCCACCCTTTCTAAAGGTTTTAGAGGTTCAAAAAAAATCAGGCACAATAACCAATGTTCCGTTAGGTTATACACCCCTTTAAACATCCCAAAAGACGTAGTAATGTCTTGATCGTCATATATGGGGACTTGTGAAAAATCTAATAAACATGGCTAATGGGGAATGCATACCACAGCAGGTAATAGGATAAAACTCAACTCAGTTCAACAACAACAACAAAAAAAATCAAACACTTGTTCACTTAGTATAACAATGGATTTTATTTTATTTCACATGTTATTTATGTTGCAATTTTCTTTTATAAGCTGTTATTCTATTATAAACATAATATTTTAAATTCTTCCAGTCCCGGTTCTTAAGAACTTCTGGTTCAGCTCTTAAACACCTCTCACAGTCGTGCTTTGCTGGTACAATACATGAGGTGATGAATCTACTCATGTGCCTTTCCACAGCTTGCACCTCCGTCTGCTTCCAGGGTGTTTTCTTCTTCTTGGTAGCATTACCTTAAAGTGGTCAGAAAAATACATTTGAAATTAAAATGTGTATAAGCTGAAGTATTACATTGTCTGAACATTTCTTAAGAAATAAAAGACAATCATCACTGACATAGGAAGTAGAAATGAAAAATAAGATCACCTTTGAAGGAAGGCCTTATAGCACTAACTTCTGATGACATCTCATTGTCTGATGACTGTTTGCGTTGTTTGGGCTGTGGTGACAGCATTTCATTGCTCAAGCTAGAAGAAAGTGTCATTTCTGCCGATTGCTCTGTGGAAAATTATTAAAAAATAGAGATCAATAAAGTTCTTTTTGTACATTAGGACCTCAACAAATACATGAAAGTAAATTTATTACAATAAGGGAAAACTATAGTCTTTTAACATCAATTTACTGACATACCACTAACTGCAGATGAACAGCTTCCCTCCTGTATGCTCCTGTGCTCTTCATCACTGTCCACAGCTCTTTCTATGGAAGTCATACAAATTACAGCTTAACTATGCGATCAAACAAAAAGAAATATATAGTAAAAAAGTAAAAATAAAATGTCACACCATCAGGATCTAGCCCAATTTCATCCAAGTTCTTGCCATGAAACTCAGCTAATCTTCCTTGCTCAAGCGTCATTAGAACTTTGCTAATCTTGGCGAGTTGTAGGGTCTTCTCAGGCAGTCCATAGAACTCTCGATGGATCCTTATATCATGTCCGAGAAAATTAGCCAGCTGGTCCATCTCTGTGTCTGTCATATTTAGCACAGTTGAAAGAGTAGCAGCATGCTTTCTTAATCTGGTAAATGTCAGAGACTCAGGACATTTTGCACCACACATCTTTGCAAAGTTGCGAAGGCAGTCTGATCCTCGGAAATGTGTCATGGCTTCTGGTCTTGCAAACATATAGCTGTTGTCTTTTTGAACCCCACAAGTTTCTCTCTGCTTAACAAGCAGTTCTAATGCATGCTGCATTTTTGAAGTCAGCAGAATTGGAACCGGGCGACCACGCTTTCCCCTGATGACAACCCTTGAGAAGTGTCTACAGAGTTTTTTTTCCACTTCAGAGAGTGCCCAGTCCACATCCTCATGGTAATCAGAAGTGTTTCTTGATAAAAATGCAGATAAAGGCATGCTAGAAACCTCTCCTTCCCTGCGTCGATTAAATAGAATGATCTGTGCCAGGCACACCTTCGCCAGATCTGTCCAGGCTTTGGCAGAGGGATTTTCAGTAAGTAAATTGAAAAACTCATCTTGCACTTGACCAAGATATGCATGCATTTTTTGGACATCTTCGGTAAAAGGCACGAGAGTAGGTACATTCCACTTTGCTTCCCTAATGTTCCTCAATGCTGTAGCAGAGATCAACTCATTCCACTTTTCCTGATGGATCTCTTGAAACTCATTTGCATTCTTCAAAAGTTCTGTGTTGTTTGAGATTAAACCCTGAGCTTTTAAGAGTTTGCTTACTTTAACCAGAGTATTCCCAAGTTTGGTTGCTAATGATGGGGTCAAAAACGTGTTGGTTTGATAGTCATACCCACATGTAATCTTCACAGCTTGGATCACCTCCATGTACTTGTTAGGATTAATGAGATCTTCCATTTTTTTCAAGCTGGTGGCTTTTCTGGCATTGTGAATAAGCCTTCCCATTTCTCGCATCTTCTCTCGCACATGCTGTTGATTCTTAGCTGATCTCCCACCTTTGTTCAGCAAGTGTTGCCCAACATTAATAATGACTTGGTCATTTTTTATTAAATCTGTGACTGGGTCAGGATTCATTGCACTGATTACTCCCCATAGTTCTTTACTCACATGTGAAGGCACAGGCCCAGTGTACGTACACAAAGACTGAACACAGTTTTTTCCAGGTTTGGGGCCAACCAATATGCACACTGCATGAAATCATTTCCCTGTACTTCTTCACGTGGACGTTTAAATGGAACAAGTTCTCTAAACAGTTTTAAGAAACTACTTAAGACGCATCTATTTAACAAATACCTGTTATAAAAAAAAAAATAAATAAAAAAAAAAAAAGGGGGGGGGGGCGCAGCTTCGAATAACAATCAGGTTTGATGAACTTACAGTATAGTTGGTTTTCTCCATGGCTTCTGACTTGTGGTGTTCTCATTTGTAAGTCGCTTTGGATAAAAGTGTCTGCTAAATGACTAAATGTAAATGTAAATGTAAGTTTCCCCTTTCCAGACTGCATAACAGCGGCATTGTGAGCATAGTTTCCTCTGTTGCGAATATAATCTAGCAGGTTCTTTCTTTCCTTGGAAGTCTTCGGAAAGCTTAGAGCTTTGGCCACATCAGATTCATTCTCATGTACATGTTGAAGATGTCTTGCCATCTTAGAATAAGGTTTAGAGCAATACAAGCAATAATGTTTCTTGTCATACACTCTTTGTCCACCTATTGTTTTGCTTGCACTAACAACTATGCTGTCAGTTATTTTCTGACTTGTACAGCTGTGCTGGTCAATGGTGATTCTGTCTGATGTAGTATTGAAAACCGGGGAATTCCCTAAGCCAGAGACATCCACATTTTGCTTGTGTTTTGCTGACAGGTTTAGTTCAAGGCTAGCATTACCTTCGCCATCACTGGAGGTATCTGGAATGTGATCATCTGCACTCTCTGAAGTAGAATCAAATAGTTCACCAGAATCTTCAAGGTTTGTGTCTTTCATCTAAATATAAAAAACATTTTATATGATAAATTTTACATTATACTTACTAGCTACAATTATGCTTATATGCTTAATTAAGTACTTACTATGATACTTTTAGTCCTCCTCAGTCTTGGTACAGAAATGTCTAATTCCTCTTGATACTCTGTCACAATCTGTAAATAAAGCAATATAACAATTTACATCATAGTTTAATCCATGAAAATAGTATTTTAAGAATAATGAAAGATTTCATCCTGCTCAGAAAAACTGTGTTCTCACCTCTTGAATAATAACACTTTCAGGGGGACCTTTCTCACACATTACAGTTCCAAAGGAGGACCTTTCACACACCGACATTACAGTTTCTTATGGTGAACCGCGTTGCCCGATTTAACAACTACCCCTGTCTCTACACCTGAAGGCGATCTGTTAGCACTAATGATGGCGCTAAATTGCACGCGGTTTCAAAATAAATGTCCCATACCTGAAGCTTTGGATAAATGGAGAAATTGCATTATTTAGGTATTTATTTATTAATCCTAACAACAAGTATTACTAAGAAAGTATATCTAACTAAAAAGTAAGTTTTATATATATATATATATATATATATATATATATATATATATATATATATATTATATGTATATTTATATATGTATATAAATGTGCTTACCTTTTGTTTTCCTGTTGATCCTCTGCGCAAATATTTTCTTTGATGATCACTCTGGTCTTGCAGCAGCTTCACTGATTACCCATGAAGTTCCACTTAGATTACAAAACTCTTCTGGTAACTTTTAAGATTATTCATAACCTTGCTCCTCCATATCTGTCCGACTTAGTTATGTAACATGTAACAGCACTCATAAACTATAGGGGAAGAAACTGAACTCCGCCACACACACACACACACACACACAGAAATCATGCAGTATGGGCCAAAGCTTAAAACTTCATAAGCACTATCAGAAAACCTTTTTTAATCATTTAAAATGGTTTCCCGTTTGGGGACTAGAATTTTGGTCCCCACACCGCAAGAGGTCCTCATGAGATGACTATGTAAACAGACAAATGTCCCCGCAACGTAATGATTACCAGAACACACACACACACACACACACACACACACACACACACACACACACAGTGTTAATCAGAGATAAGAACAGAGCGGAGACAAAGCTTGTAAGGAATGCATCTATTTTCCAACCTTAAATTACCTCTTAATTTAATAAACCACAAACTAATACCCATATATTTTATAGACAAATGTATTAGGTTATTTGTTTATTGAACCTTTAACCCTATGTCAATTATTTTAAAACTAAATGACATTTATTAATCTGCGCAACATGTGATCCTGCTGCTGGCAGCAGTTCACGTGAACCTCCTTCCTAGCAGACACGTGATCCTCCAAACCGCGGTCTGTCAATGAAGAGTCCGTCGCTGTGGGAAGCGAAAACGTAGCTCCTAAGACCTAGAAGCAACACACGGAGATCCAGTATAGAACACAAGCATAGAGTAAACATGAGCGAACTGCAGGAGAGAACAAAGATCCTTCGCGGGGAAGGAGCAATTCTGATCGCCTTAAATAGGAAATGACGTGGGTGGAAAATAGTCATCAGCTGACATCAATAATCCGGAGAGACGGACCGTGATAGGCGGGGAGCCGGGCGAACCGCGGGAACACTGACACACTGATGTCCCTGCTCTGGTGTCCAACAAAAATCCTACATCCCACCCTTTTACAGAAAACTTTGATTTTGGTTCTGGGCAGCAGGGGGTGGGACTGGTGACTGGGCAGCATCATTGGTGGTTGGGTCCGGGGCGGTAAACCCTGGGCGGACCCCCAAATACTTGCCCTCTCCCTCTCTCCCACTTTGGGCACTTTCTCGCGAAATGTCCCTGTCAGCCACACGAGAAGCACTTATTTCTTCCCATTTTTTTGTGTCCCCCATTCCTGGGCCTCACAACAGTGTCGGACTCCGAGAGCCCCACTTTTTGTATCAATTCAACCAAGGCCTTTTTCATGGCATCAATTTCGGGACACCTCCCCATTACGTAACCACTGGACAAAGGCTATCAGTTTTGCAAAAAAAATCAAAGGCGAGCGGTAGGTGATAACAGATACAGGAGGCAGAAGTCAAGGTAAGTGTTCTTTATTTACAGTGGCTAAATGATGAACGTAAGATAGGGTTTCACATGCAGTGGAGTACTGAACAGAAGACACAGGTCTGGGTAGATTCACCAAGCAGGGCAACCAGAAGGCAAGAGGACACAGAGGTAAGTACAACCAGAGCAGGTGGAGGCAGACTGGCAGCCAGCCTGAGTGAGGCTTCCACAGGTGGTTCCACAGCATCTAGCAAGTGGTCCTCCGGTAAGTGTAAGAGGGAACCAGGCAGAGAGAATCAAGAAGTCAATATAGCTCAGGTAAACCGAAATGCAATACTACTGGGAGAAACTATGATCGGGTACAAGATGCTCCAGTGAAGATCATCTCTCTAATGCAGCGCTTATAAAGCCTTCAGGAACTCATCAGCAGAATTAGTTACACCTGCTTTCAATTAGAGCTGCTGGCCAATTAGTGGGCTGTAGGAGGAGCAGGTGAAAATCACAGGATGTCACAAAGACACACTCATAGTTTCTCTCTCAACTGCCTCCCTGTGTCGATCCACCATTATTTTACACTCATGAGATTGTGTTGCAATTCTACGGTCTTGCTCGGTTGAGGGCAGGGCGGGGTACAGGGCAAGCCCAACATTAACAATAGGAGGAACAGTTGGTTGTATGGGAGGGGCACTAGTAGGGGGAGGTATGTAGAGAGGAGGGGTATTGGTAGGATTGGGTTCCTGCTTCACTTCCTGTTTCTCACCAGTTGACTCTATATACTTGCCCTGGCTCTCTGTAATCACCGCCATGTTTTCCTTGATTAATCTTACCCATATCTGCCCGTTCTCTGCCTCTGTAGCCCTCGATTTAACCGCTAATCTTCTCAACCCACTCACACCTTTTGCCTCCTTTTCTACAGCATCAACTCTCTTTTGCATTACAGACAACAAATGTTCACGCACCGTCCATGCCCAACGGTGGGGCAGTATCAATGGGGTAGAGCCCCGCTCCACACCACTCATTAAACATTTTATGAACTTTCTTTATCACCTTCTCGCATTTCTCCACAGGATTAGTTACTTTTACTCTCTCCAACACCTCCTTTTTGACTTCACCAGCAGTCAACTTCCCCATTTTAATCAACACACAAGCTCTCTCACACACTCCCGCACAACCTCCTCTATTCAACCTCTCTCATGGGTCCACGAGCAATATCCCACAAATGCAGCTGCTTTATTGCTGTATGCTGAATTTCACTTCCTCTATATTTCACTTTCACACGCAGTCACCAGTGTCACCTCCTAAACTCCTTTATTTAAATCAAACTTGATTTACCGCCCTCTGGGACTTGTACCCGTCCAGACGGGTCAGTCCGCGACTGGACACGCACAGGGAGCTCCCCCGTTCTTCTCATTAACGCAACTACAGGATCCTGGATCCTCACAATCCCTTGGTCATGACCTTATGTAATTTTTAGTAAAACCCAGCATTCAGCAATTTTTCAAAACACAATTATAGTCCATACACAAATCCACAAAGCCTTGGAAGAACACAAAACACTTCAACACTTCAATTTATACACTCAAATTCAGCTAACAATTCCAATTGTATTAAATTAATTCACATTCCAACTCAGCCTTATACACCACTCACAGCTAAATATATTGTTTTTTCAGCTAAATATGGGAATAAAGGTTCTTTCTTACATTATTGGCCAGCCTCTGAGTACCGCGTAAGTTCTATCGTTGAAATCAACCATTTATTCAATAGGACCCGATTATCTGCACTGCAATCAATGACCTTCAACCATCTTCTACCAATTGTTAGGAAATCTCAATTTCCTCGATGAACCTTTTCTGGCGTCAAAGAAACCACAGTACAGTTGATTTCAGAGTTATTCGAATCAAGCAGTTTATTTATGACAAACTGACTTTGAACACAAGCAGTGTGTTCTTCCAAGATAAGCCCAAGATCACTATTGGCTCTGATCTTAGCACCAAACCAGCCTCTCCAAGACAGAGCCCGAATGTCCTTTAGCTGACTCTATTTATTATAAAATCATTCATTGTTTCTGAAACCATCTCGCTGAAGGAGTTCTGTGGGGGGCGAACACACCATTCCTTCCCTTATCTGGGGGAGCTTGATACCGCTTGTGCACTTGAGCTTTATCTTTATCTGCCAGACTTGATGTCTCTTTGGTCATGGGCCTTGAGCAGCTGCTGGCTATATTGCCCCCATCTCATTGTCAAATGCATGCATCCCCTTGAACATCAAGCACTTTGTGTATATATCTTTAAATTTTATCCCTTTACCTGACATTTTTTTTTTAAAAGAATCTCTGCAGGATAGGATAATGATCAGGTTTGATAATTCTACCAGTGTAGCTGTTTTTTCCATAACTACTGACTTGTGTTGTTCTCATTTGTAAGTTGATCTGAAATCATCTGCTAAATGACTAAATGCAAATGTAAGCAGTTATTTTTTTAAGAATCTGTACTTTACTGGAGTATTTCTGTTACTTAATACTTTTTACTCCTACTCACTACACTCCTACTCACTACACAAAGAGGTTTGTTGCTTTTTTAAAAATACATTTATTTATATAAATAAACACAAATTTAATACATTATATTTAGCACAATTCTTTAGCTACCTTATCAAAATGTGCTATCAGAGTATTTGTATACCTACAGTTACACAAACAAGATGGCGCCGGTAAGGTCGGCTGCCGTCACGACTTCTCCACAAACCTTCTACCTTAGTTTGTTTATTCTACTTATTTATATTACTTTTAGACTCTTTATCTTTTCATCACGGCACGCATTAGATATGATAGAGATACTCTTGTTTATATTAATCTACAATCCACTCACCTCACTTTTTTTAACTCCGAATACGAACTGGCCGAAAAAATCCTGAGGGAGAACAATGGACGCGGCAAAAAGAGATGACCCTGGGGGAAAAGAGTGGGCATCAGGAACAGGCTGAGGGCCAGGGCACACCGTGCCCCCTTACCTAGTATCCTGCTAGCCAATATCCAGTCTCTGGAGAACAAAGGGGACGACCTTCGGGCGAGATTTAATTTCCAGAGAGACATTAGAGACTGCAATCTTCTCTGCTTCACTGAGACATGGCTAAACCCAGCGGTATCCCAGCCATCTTGCCGTCTGTGAACTTCACGGTGTACCGTATGGACAGAACAGTGGACTCGGGGAAGTCTAAAGGTTGTGGAGTTTTTGTTTTTGTAACACTGATGCGCTCCTGTACACCGAACCTGGAACTGCTCACACTCAAGTTTCGTCCCTTCTATCTTCCTTGGGAATTTACTTTGGTCATTGTTATCACAGTTTACATTCCACCCCAGGCCAACACGGACACCACGCTGTGTGAACTTCATGACGTGCTCACACAGTTCCAAACTCATCACCGGGATGCCGCACTCATCGTCGTTGGCGATTTCAACAGTGCTAGCCTCAGACATGCAGTACTGGAGTTTCATTAGCACATCAGCTGCACAACCAGAGGCAACCGGAAACTGGATCACTGTTACACCGTGATTAAGGACAGTTAGAGCGTTCAGTCTCATTCACCGTTTGGGAAGTCCGACCATGCCGCCATCTTTCTGATGCCAAAATATAAACTACGACTGAAACAGGAAGTTGTGGCTCAGAGGGAGGTGCAGCTCTGGACCGACCAATCGGTGGACACCCTGCAAGACATTCTGGATGACGCTGATTGAGACATTTTCCAAACCAGCTGTGCTGATGATG
>JAFMOC010000548.1:102500-156271 GCA_019802505.1 Corydoras sp. C115 | reverse complement strand
AGAGCATTAACGGGGGGGGTTCCCCCACACTAAAGGGGAGAACTTTTCGGGGGCTGGGCAGATACACCCCAGTATAGGGCCCCAAAATCTACGCGGGGCACCACTCACCACAGACAACTCTAATGGGAATTTGGGCGGGGATTCGAACCGGGAATCCCTAGCACTAAGAGAACATGCTAACTGTATTCCCACACATTTGATGTACATTTAAATACATGCTGGCCGATGGTTTTTTTCCGTGGCAGCGCCTCCTACAGCTTGTTGCCAGAGCTCTCCCCGCGGCATGCCCGCTTATAAATCCACACAGTCATCAGACGGAGCCGGATCAGGTGCACTAATCTCCCTGATCAATGCGTCCGTGTCTCTCCTCTCCCCACCGGCACAGTTACAACGTCGAGTTCTTATTGATCGGTAATCTATTCCATGTTTCATACAGAGAGACGGGAAAATGAGTGCAGACGGCAAATCTGTTCACCTTGAAGCTGACAGACTCAGGACTTTGCGGCTGCCTCCAGATAATGGCGATGCAGATGGCTGAAGCGATGCTGAACATAGTTACGGGAACGACATGTACGGCGTTTCCTTCCACAACCTCATCGATGAAAACCGCCAGAATGATGCAGAGCAAAGTGAAGAACAAACCTAAAGAAGACGAGATGTTTAGTGAAGATGCTCATTTTTGTGTGTGACCAGAAGGTTCCGCATTTCTGGTCCTTAATAATGGTCTGTAAGCATGTTCTCTGGTCCTTAGAATGTTGGTGTGGGATAAAATTGGGACAAATGTCAAAGTACTTTGTTTGTACAGCTGTATTCTGACCCTTCAATAAAAAAAAATTGTAAATAAATATATATCCATCCATTATCTTCTGCTTTATACTCTACTAGGGCCATGGGAGAGGGGTTCCCCAAGCCCATCCAGGGGAGAACGTTTTGGGCACTGGGCAGATACACCAATCTCTCTCTGGGCACATAGACACACTTTATATGGGGCAATTTAGAGCATTCAATTGACCTTGATCCATGTTTTTGGACTGTGGGAGGAAACCCACATGGACAACATGGAAACTCCACCCTGAATGGGATTCGAACCAGGAACGTGCTAACCACACACTATGTCTGTCTGGTTAGCATGTTCTCCTCTCAGCGCTAGGGATTCCCGGTTCAAATACCAGTCGGAGTTTCCATGTTCGCCCCGTGTCTGTGTGGGTTTCCTCTGGGCTCTCCGGTTTCCTGGATCAAGTCAATTGAATTCCCCAAATTGCCCTATATAGAGTGTGTCTGTGTGCGTTAGTGTGTTCCCAGCAATAGATTGGAATCCTGTCCTGGGTGTATCTGCCCAGCGCCCGAAACGTTCTCCCCTGGATGGGCATTGGGAACCCCCCCCCACCTTAGAGGATAAAGTGGAAGATAATGGACATACACACATATATATATATGGGTTTACGATACCGGTTCTCAAGACTAGACAACACCAGACCCGTGTGATCAGCATGGCTTTTTAAAAGCATCGTGTTAAAGGTAATATTAAAGTTTCAGAAAACTTAACAGTGACATCAATTCAAGCATAACCGAGCCACTGATGAGGTCAACGTACAGGTAAAGGCAGTAGTGATGTAGACAATTAGCCCCGAGGTCTTGGTGGGTGTAGAGGAACAGGGCATCAGCAGATGTTTGAAAGAAAATTCATTTTCTTCAGCTTCCTTTTTGGACATTTCTCTTTTTGCCAGCATCACGTTCCCTCCCAACGTTTCTTCACTACTGACATTCACACTGACGGGCTGGTACCTGAGAACAGAGGCAGAGAAAAGTGCATGGTTATAAAATGCTAGTCACACTAAATATTCATCCATCCATCATCCATACAGCAATCCGCTTTATCTTCTATTAGGGTCGCAGGGGAGATCTCCATGCCCATCACGGGGATAACTTTTCAAATACTGGGCAGATACACCCAGGACAGGGCGCCAATCCATCACTGGGCACACACACAGACATATATTTATCACATTATAGAGGCAATTTAGAGCAACTTTGCAAAATCCAAGTTTTTGGACTGTGGGAGGAGACTGGGAGTCTTAGAAGGAACCCACGGTGGTTTAGTGGGCAACATGTTAGCCTTTCAGCACTGAGGATTCAGGTTCGAATCCCAATATGGGTGATGTCTGTTCTCCCCCTGTCTGCGTGGGTTTCCTCCCACAGTCCAAAAAGATGATAAATTGAATGCTTTAAATTGCCCCATATAGTTTGTGTCCAGCGATTGATTGGCGCCCTGTGCTGGTTGCATCTGCCCAGCGCCCGAAACGTTCTCCCCTGAATGGGCATATAAAACCCCCCGCAACCCTAATACAGGATTAATTGGAAGACAATGACTAAAATATCTAAACACTGACCTGAGAATCAACACACACACAGCTACGAGCGTATAGGCCAGCAAAGTCCCAATTGACATCAAATCCACCAACGCGTTAAGGTCGAACAAGAAAGCCATCAGAGCTGCACAAAGAAAGAGAAAAAAAAATAATAATAAAACACATTAATAAATAAAAACCTAAAAATCAAATTATCAAAAAAAGTTTGATAAAATATATATATAAAAAAAAAAAAGGAAACCCAAAGAACAGTTCAATTTCAAATATCAGCATGGCAGCCCTACCTGCTACGATTCCAGATACAAAGGTAGCGATCAAGGGGGTCTTGGTTTTCTTGTGCATTTTGGAAAGAGGACGGAACAGCAGACCGTCCTCAGCCATAGCGAAGATCACACGAGGCATCGGGAACATGGCACCAAGCAGACTGACAGACAAAACAGCAAGGAAATGGTCACAATAAGAAAAAGAGCACAATACAAGTCACATTTCTTCGTTGACACACACACAGGTGGCTTAGCATGTTCTCTCAGCACTAGGGATTCCCGGTTCGAATCCCAATCTGGGTGGAGTTTCCACCCAGTGTGTTTGTGTGTGTCTGTGTGAGCTCAGTAAGCGATCAACACCCTGTCCTTATTTTTTTTTTCCAGCACCCAAAATGCCCCCCCCTCAAGTTTTTATAGTGACCATTAATTACTTGGTGCACATCAGAAATCCACTTGCTGTTTATATTAATCTGTATTTCTATTAAATGGTACAACACTTAAAATAATGTTCAACCACATTTACATGGTTCACATATGGATGCGAATGCACAGCGGTCAGAGGTGTGCATTATTGTCAATATTGTCACAGCTGGACAAACGGCTCAGCCAATCGAATTTTTTGAACTACTGAAGAAACTCACCTTGTGGAAAGTGCACAGAGACACCCCACACTAACTATGTAACGAACGGGCTCCCAGCCCACATATCCGAAAGCCACGGGCAAAGGGCTGTCCGAGTCCAGCAGGTAGTAGGGCATCATCAGAGTGAGAGCTGCAGACACCCCGAAATAAGCGATGAAGCAGATGAGCAGCGACGCCACGATTCCGATCGGGATGGAGCGCTGGGGATTTTTGGCTTCTTCACCTGCACGAGTTTAAGAAACAGTTCACATGAGCCTCGTTGCTTCCTCCCCCCCTCAGAGGTCAACATGCTACAGTCATGCAACGGAATGATACTCACTTGTGGTGGCAATACAATCGAAACCCACGAAAGCATAGAAACAGGTGGCAGCACCAGAAAAAATTCCAGAAAAGCCAAAAGGGGCAAAACCTCCAGCTCCAAGGTTTGTGTTCCTAAAAAAAAATAATAATAAAAATTCATTCATTCATTCATTATCTCCCGCTTTATCCTCTATTAGGGTCGCGGTGGGGTTCCCCATGCCCATCCAGGGGAGAACATCTCAGGCGCTGGGCAGATAGACCCAGGACAGGGCGCCAATCCATCGCTGGGCACACACTCGCACTCTATATGGGGCAATTGGAGAATTCAATTGACTTGATCCATGTTTTTGGACTGTGGGAGGAAACCGGAGAACCCGGAGGAAACCCACGCAGACACGGGGAGAACATGGAAACTCCACCCAGATGGGGATTCGAACCGGGAATCCCTAGCGCTGAGAGGCGAACGTGCTAACCACTAAACCACCGTGCCGCCACAATAAAAATTGAATTATGGAATTAATTCAAACTAGAGCTTAGTGGTTAGCATGTTCTCCTCTCAGCACTAGGGATTCCTGGTTCGAATTCCCATCTGGGATGTCCTCCCCATATCCCTGTGGGTTTCCTCCGTGTTCTCCGGTTTCCTCCCACAGTCCAAAAACATGGATCAAGTCAAGTTCTCCAAATTGCCCCATATAGAGTGTGTCTGTGTGAGTGAGTGTGTGTCCAGTGATAGGTAGGCGTCCTGTCCTGGGTGTATCTGCCCAGCGCCCGAAACTTTCTCCACTGGATGGGCATGGGGAACCCCCCACACAACCCTAATAGATATTCCATCCATTATCTTCCGCTTCATCCTCTGATACTGCCTTTCTGGCTTCACTGGAAAGTGCAACCTTTTACCTTAAACTTGAAAAGATTAAATTCACATTAAGGGGATTTTTGAAGAGTTTTACCTTAAAATGGAGGCTAACTTAAGATTTTCAAACACTTGTATATAACTATAGATATTAAGAGGTATGACTGTTGAGTGTTTACTTGTAGAAGTGTGTGTTCCAATTTGCTATGTAATGATATATGTCTAGACCTGTGACTGTTCTAGATGTTCTGCCATTAAGTTGGAAGGTATGGGAGGGTGGAGTCGGAAGAATTGTTTGTTTATTGACGGGGCTTATGATCTGTAATGTACCATTCCTTGTTGTTATATTATATATATATATATATATATATATATATATATATATATATATATATATATATATATATATATATATATATATATATATATATATATATATATATATATATATATATAAACAAAAAGGGCAAATCAACTACATAGGGTGTGAATTGGGTGATTTGTATTAAAAATAGTTTTTTTTTTATTTCACAGCGACATACACATATGTACATGTTTAATGCTAAATACAAAGCAATTTTTAAATTATTAAATATAATTCATTACATATTTTGATTATTAAATAATTATTATATTTATGCAAAATTAATTTTGACCAAACATTCAGCTGTTGGCACAGTGAGTGGATGAATTGTATCCCGTAACAGCAAAACGTGGTGGATGACTTACGGGGTTGATGAAGCATTAAATGTGACGTTGTCTACAGCTAGATTCCAGTTGGCAATGTCTCCCTTAACAAAACCAGAGATAATGATGATACACAGGACCAGCAGGTTGATTCCAGTGAAGATCTTGTTCACCAAAGCCGACTCGCTCACTCCGAACGCAAGCAGGCCTGTAGAGAGGGAGGTGAGAGTGGCAGAATGAGTTGTACAAATCCATCACCAACAAGTCCACTGAATTTTAATGCATATGCATTAATGATGAAAATGGAATCAACCAGAACAGGAACAGTGAATTTTAGTGCAAACAAAGCATACATTGGAGCCAGATTTGAATATTAATTGTTCTTGCATGTGCAGCAGTGTTATAAAAGATGGTTCATTTTCCATATGCCAGAACCCAGGTTTTGAATAAGTGATGAAACCTTTGTCTGCAGGTTTTCTGTATTTGTTGGTCAGAATTCTTTCACTGGTGGAGGATTTTTTTTAAGAAATTTAAAATTACATGATCTATGAATCCACCCACCCTCCCAATATAGCCATTTTAACAATAGTACATCATCTTAAAGCATCTTCACAGTATTCTGAGCCTGAACTCACAAAAGGAAGCTGCTAAACTGTTATAGTTGGTTGTTAACGAAGAACCTTGGGAGAACCAAGGCTCAGTGGGGGTCTCATCCTTCTTGAGCAGCCAATGGTTTTTTTCGGTCATATTGTGTTTATCGTGCACTTTTAAAGTCATTGTTGGTCAATAAGAGTTATTTATAATTATCACTATTATAAGATGCCAGAAACTAAAAATTAGAAATCTAGAGTTTATAAAGAGGGCAGCACAGTAGCTTGGTGCTTGGCATGTTCTCGTCTCAGCGCTAGGGATTCCCGGTTCGAATCCTAATCTGGGTGGAGTTTCTATGTTCTCGCCATGTCTGCGTGGGTTTCCTCCGGGTTCTCTGGTTTCCTCCCACAGTCCAAAAACATGGATCAAGTCAATTGAGTTCTCCAAATTGCCCCATATAGAGTGTGTTTGTGTGAGTGAGTGTGTGTCCAGTGATAGATTGGCGTCCTGTCCTGGGTGTATGTGCCCAGCGCCCGAGACGTTCTCTACTGGATGGGCATGGGGAACCCCCCCCCCCCCGTGACCCTAGTAGAGGATAAAGAGGAAGATAATGGATGGTGTTTATTAAGAAATTTTAATAGTTGGCTTGTGAGCTTGTGGCATAAAGGTGTTTTTATGCTTCTGATCTCATCATTGTTAATGAATAATTAAGGGGGGACGTATGATAAGATTGTCAAAAAATTGACTGTTCACTGCTCAGACAATGTTCACACAAAGGTTTGAGTAGAAGATTATAGGTTCTAGCACCCTGTATTGTGACATGTGCTTCAAAAACTGTGGAACAAGATACACTGAAGGTAAAGTGTAGAATAATAATAATAATTAAAAATAAAAAGTGAACAGTAAGCTTGTTTTGACAAGCCAGCTTAAAAGCAGTAAGTAAAACATGAAAATAAACATGAACGCATTATTAACTGGCTTATTAGGGCTATACCTGCATTTAACAGATTTAAAAATGTGAATAATTATTATAGATTAAAGATTTAAAATGCTTCCTTATTCGTTGGAATAAATGAATCATCTGGGTGAAGTCAGTCTGGGGTCACATATAAAAAAATATTTCAACATATTGTTGCATAACCTTCGTTGCCAACACCATTTAACCGAGCATCAACTGCATCTAAAACCAAAAACATCAGTTTCGCAAGAATTAAGGAAGAACTTCTTACCAGTAAGAAGAATAATGAGAATCACGGCAAAAAAGTCCGGGTACTCGGCCAGGATATTGTCCGTTTCTGGAAGGGTCATGGTTTGGTTGAAAAAGGTGGAAATTTTCTTATGTACCAGGGCATCAAAATTGGAGCTCCAGGCCCTGGCTACACTTGCTGTGCCTAAGTGGGGGGAAAAGACATTTGGGGTCATTTGCATTTCCCTCAGATGTCATACTTGAGCATCTCAGATATGTGAAAAACCCTTAGGACTCGATACGAGTCGTGATCAAGTACAATTTCGTATAATACATGACTGGAAAACCAACACCAAGCAATTCCAGAGCTGTATTAAGGAGTTGGGCTATCAATCTGAAGGTTGGGGGTTCAAATCCCAGGTCCACTGAAGTTACCAATGTGGCTCCTTGAGCAAGACCCTTAACCCTCATTGCTCCAGGGATGTTGTGATTAACCCTGTGCTCACCTTGTAAGTCGTTTTGGATAAAAGCATCCGCTAAATGACCAAATTTTGTGTTCTGCTCCCCTCAGGCAGGAGACTGCGGAGCATTATGTGTAGAACAAACAGAGTGAGGAACAGCTTCATAGCAAAAGCTCTAAGACTTACAAACTCCATCGAACAAGACGTTCACACATGTTATCATCACTCCACCAAAATACAACATCTCACATGTACCGTTTATATGCTGCTATATTTATATCTATTCTATACTACTTTTTTATATTGTGTGTGTATATATATATATATATATATATATTTTTATTTATATTTATTTTTATATACTGTATATACATATATTTATATATTATATTTATAGTTTAATATTCTATATGTATATACAGTATATAAAAATAAATTTAAGTATATATATGTCGCGGTGGGGTTCCCCATGCCCATCCAGGGGAGAAAGTCTCAGGCGCTGGGCAGATACACAGGGCGCCAATCCATCGCTGGGTACACACTCACACACTCAAACTCACTCTATATGGGGCAATTTAGAGAACTCAATTAACTTGATCCATGTTTTTGGACTGTGGAAGGAAACCGGAGAACCCGGAGGAAACCTACGCGGACACGGAGAGAACATGGAAACTCCACCCAGATGGGGATTCGAACCGGGAATCCCTAGCGCTGAGAGGCGAACGTGCTAACCACTAAGCCACCGTGCCGCGCATACATAAGCCATATATATATATATATGGCATATAATATATACATATATATATATATATATATATATATATATATATATATATATATATATACATAGTGGTATATATATATATATATATATATATATATATTCATAGTGGTATACTATATTATATTTCACATATGTGCAATTCTCATTTCTTCTTCAAAATTTAAATTACAGGGTAATTGGGGTCCGTGACCCATAATTTCGTTCCTATCTCATGTAACAATGTGATATTAATGATAAAATTTTCTTGAATCAAATATAATCTATTTCATGTAGCCATAATAAAACCGATATTTGACTCACCGATCACATAAGACAGGATGAGGTTCCACCCGGTGATAAAGGCCCAGATTTCACCCACAGTCACATAGCTGTAGAGGTAGGCGGAACCCGTGTTGGGAACACGAGCACCAAATTCGGCGTAACAAAGGCCAGCAAGGATGGAGGAAAGAGCTGCAATGAGAAAGCAGATCACAATGGCCGGGCCCGCTTTCTCTTTGGCCACTTGTCCAGCTAGAATATATACGCCGGCCCCTAGTGTGGCCCCAACGCCCAGCGCAGTGAGATCTAGTGTCGATAGGCAGCGGGCAAAACGGGTCTCTGCGCCAGTGTTAACCAGGACTCGCCGACGCACCAGTTTGTGCCCGAATGTCTTCAATTTTTCAAGAACCATGATTTCTCCTTCACAGATCACAGGAAGGAATGCAAAACTGTAAAAGAAGGGGAAAAAAAAAAAAAGGTCAGTTAAATTATGATTTTTTTAATTTAATACAAAAATAATAATAAAAACTAATATCTAATTGGGCGGCACGGTGGCTTAGTGGTTAGCATGTTCCCCTCTCAGCGCTAGGGATTCCCGGTTCGAATCCCCATCTGGGTGGAGTTTCCATGTTCTCTCCGTGTCTGCGTGGGTTTCCTCCGGGTTCTCCGGTTTCCTCCCACAGTCCAAAAACATGGATCAAGTTAATTGAATTCTCGAAATTGCCCCATATAGAGTGTGTCTGTGTGAGTGAGTGTGTGCCCAGGGATGGATTGGCGCCCTGTCCTGGGTGTATCTGCCCAGCGCCCGAGACGTTCTCCCCTGGATGGGCATGGGGGACCCCACCGCGACCCTAATAGAGGATAAAGCGGGAGATAATGAATGAATATCTAATTGGGCGGCACGGAGGCTTAGTGGTTTGCATGTTCCCCTCTCAGCGCTGGGGATTCCCGGTTCGAATCCCCATCTGGGTGGAGTTTGCATGTTCTCGCCGTGTCCGCGTGGGTTTCCTCCGGGTTCTCCGGTTTCCTCCCACAGTTCAAAAACATGGATCAAGTCAATTGAGTTCTCCAAATTGCCCCATATGGAGTGTGTTTGTGTGCGTGTCTGAGTGTGTGTCCAGCGATAGATTGGCGTCCTGTCCTGGGTGTATCTGCCCAGCGCCCGAAACGTTCTCCCTTGTATGGGCATGGGGAACCCCCCCGCGACCCTAATAGAGGATAAAGCGGAAGATAATGAATGAATGTCTAATTGTGGACGGCATGTTTGCCTCTCGATGCTGAGAATTCAGGTTCATATCCCAATCTGGGTGGAGCATCCATGTCACCAGGTTCTCCGATTTCCTTCCACAGTCCAAAAATATGGATTCAAGGTGAATTGAATGCCCCACATACAGTATGTCTATGTAATTGAGAGTGCCCAGTGATAGATTGGTGTATCTGCCCAGTGACCAAAACATTCTCCCCTGGATAAGCATTAATAAACAGAAGATAATAAATAAATAAGAATAATAATAAAAGAGAAAACACTTTTACACCAAGTGTTCAGACACCCGACCTCATAACAGTTCTCATTAAAATCGTTATTTAAACATTTATGAGTACAGTCTGCCGATCCTTCATTTCTACATCATTACACCTACAGCAGCATGTGAACACAAGCCGATTCATTATTTATTTATTGGTCGTTTTATTCTGTTTGGCCTCAAAATATTCCACTGTAGCCTTATGTGTGAATTATGTGGGGGGGGGGGGGGTAAAGGTTTGTTAATACTGCTGTGAATCATCCATCCATTATCTTCCGCATTATCCTCTATTAGGGTCACGCAGGGGGTTCTCCATGCCCATCCAGGGGAGAACATCTCGGGCGCTGGGCAGATACACCCAGGAAAGGACGCCAGTCTATCAATGGGCACACACTCACACAGGCACACTCTATATGGGGCAATTTGGAGAATTTGACTTCATCCATGTTTTTGGACTGGAGGAAACCCACACAGACACGGGGAGAACATGGAAACTCCACCCAGGTTGGATTCGAACCGGGCATCCCTAGCACTGAGAGGAGAACATGCCAACCACTAAGCCACCATGTCGCCCCCCTGCTGTGAAATCAGTCAATTAAAAATAGATCTAAAAAAAAAAAAAAAAAAAAAAGACTCCAGTCACTAAGAAGATAAAATTCCTAATCTCTTCATCACAAAGTGCATAAAACAGAGACTGCGAAGAAAATTAAACCCCTGAGGAAAAGATTACAGGCAGATGACTTGATGCTGATTTTCAGTTTCCTCTTGTGAATGAATAATAAAAGTAAGAATGTTGTAGTGACTAAATATAATAAACCAATGACAAAGCTATACATTTTGTAGCTTCATAAAATCCAAGAAAAAGAAATTTGAAGTTAAGTAAGCACGTTCCAGAACAACGCGTTACAAACGTCATTAATGAAAGGCAGTTTGGATCTTGTGACAGACTTTAAAGGAAGTACACAGTGTCTTCAAATGTTATTTCAATGGTTTTGTCTTTCAGAACAGGTGAAAACCGGTATTAGAGAGACTAGGTGTGGCAGCTCAGTGGTGAGGAAGTGGGGCAAAACTGAAGGATGTGCCAAACCCAAGGTCCTCTAAAATAACATGGTTCTTGAAGGGAAAAAATAATGAGCATTATTACGCATATAATATTTACGATTAGTATTTGTAGATCAAAGCATTATTCATTTATTTCAGGCATTAATATTGCTTAAGTTCTGAAGTTTAACACGCTAGTATTGTTCTCTAATCAGACCCATGTGAAAATGCATCTCTGTGTCAAGGTCAGGATGTGCAGAAGGGAGTCACCGGCAGGGAGTAGTATTATACGGGTCGGTTGACTACAAATGTTCTGATAACAAGAAGCATAATTATTTTACACTAAGCAGAATAACTTCTGCTCGGGCGGGGTGGCCCACAGGTGGTCAATCTGAGATGGAAGAGCAGCAAAGGTGGGGGCCTGTGCCTGAGTATATGAAGATGGAGTCAGAAAAGCGAGCTCGGAGAACAGGCAGATCGTGCACGGGTTGTTGACTGCGCTCTTCTCCCCAGATTTCTGTTGTATTAATAAATGTTATTTCTTCACTCAGAACTGTTGGTGTGATCTCCTCCTTTTCAAACGAACGCGTGGGTAGATTTACCCACATTCTTTAAGCAAGAGGCCCTTAACCCCGATTTCTCGGGGATGCTGCATTATGGCTGACTGTGTTTGGACACCAACCAAGTTGAGGCAGTTCAGTCAATTCAGATAAGATAATCTGCTAAATTATCTTATGTTAAAACAGGGAGTCATATTGAGAAACAGCAGTTCACATAAAGCAGGAGGGGGTTCCCAGAAACGACCCGTACATTTTTACATAGAATATATTAAAAAGCAATGATTCATTTTTCCACTAATGAATATCCAACACCATATTTTAACACCATATTTAGCATTTGTATGCTATCCTATGGCAGGATATGGTACATATTTACAGTTTGTATACTTTTACTCTGTCCTTATATTCCAGTCACTCCTATATTTCCGATTTTATCTTTATAGAAAATAAAAAAAAAAAAATCATGGCTTCTGAAAGACTTACATTTTCAGCATTTTATCTATTTGAATTGTAAAGTTTATACATAGTCATCAGGCCAACATGCAAAACGCATTTAGAATTTTAGATTTCCTGCTTTCAGCTAAAGGGACTCGGTGTAGAGGAAATTAATTACCACAGAACTTTGTGACATCATTTTACAAGTTGCTTCTTTCATACAACCTTCAACAATCTTCTGGAAAGATTTTCTACAGTATTGTGGAGCATGTCTGTGGCATTAGTTTTTTTACTCATTTATCTAGATGAGACACTGGTAACGGAAGATGGGGCCTGATTAGTAATCTTTGAGGTCATTCTAAAAGATACTTAACGGGGTTGAGGTTTAGGCACTATGGCGCAGTCATACTGGGACCAAAACGGGCCTTCCCCAAACTGTTCTTGATTAAAAATAAATAAATTTTTATATAATTATATATATATATATATATATATATATATATATATATATATATATATATATACACACACATTTGGGCACGGTGGCTTAGTAGTTAGCACATTCGCCTCTCAGCACTAGGGATTCCCGGTTCGAATCCCCATCTGGGTGGAGTTTCCATGTTCTCCCCGTGTCTGCGTGGGTTTCCTCCGGGTTCTCCGGTATCCTCCCACAGTCCAAAAACATGGATGAAGTCAATTGAATTCTCAAAAAAAAAAAATGGATGGATTGGCGCCCTGTCCTGGTTCTATCTGCCCAGCGCCTGAGATATTCTCCCCTGGATGGGCATGGGGAACCCCACCGCGACCTTAATAGAGGATAAAGTGGGAGATAATGAATGAATATATATATTTGCTTGATGATTTTACACCTGTGGTGATGGGACAGGAAAAAAAAAAAAAAAAAAAAACCTAAATTTAATAAATGATATTTCCTGCTTTCAGATGAAAATACTTTGCGTAGAGGAAATTAAAAATTACTACAAAACTTTGTGACATCATATTACAAATTGTTTTTTATACAACCCTTAATCTTCTGGAAAGATTTTTTTACAATATTTTGGAGCATGTCTGTGGTATTTTCATACTGGGACCAAAACGGGCCTTCCCCAAACTGTTCGACAAAATATATAGCTACTTGCTTGATTAATTTTACACCTGTGGTGGTGGGACAGGAAAAAAAAAAAAAAGATTAATAAATATGAGGCTTGTGGTTAAGGAACGAGCCTTGTGATCTGAAGTTCCCTGGTTCGAATCCCGGTCCCACCAAGTACTATGGCTGAAGTGCCCTTGGGCAAGTCACCTAACCCCAATTGCCCCCCCCAGGAGCTGTACACAAAGCTGCCCATCGCTCCAGCCATGTGTGCGCACTTCACTTGGGGTGTTTATATGCATGTGTCACTGCAGCGATGGGTTACATGTGTGCAAGTAGGCAAAATAGATCACTTTCATTTAATTACTACAGTATACAGCATTCCCCAAACCCCAATAATAAATTGGCAAGTTATAATTAATACCATGAATTACAGCATCATATGCACAGCTCTACAATTAATGCATAATTGAATACAGTAGTGCCGCCATGTCTGAATTACATGCTTTACGAAGCCACGTGTACGGAAAGCACTGAGAGGAAAGATTTGAAAGGTTCCCGTAAACACTCACCACCAGAGAGTGGCAAGAAAGCCCCCACACATACTAAGAAATAAAGCTGGTTTTAATAATTAAACTTGATTTTAAATTAAAGACATGCATGAGGGTCTGAAGTACACAATTTTATTCAAATAAAATTAGATATTAGTATTAGCACAAGGTATTAAACTAAATAATAAATTAAGCATGCGTTTACAGCAGACACTCATGGGACACTTGTAGGTTTTGAGTAAAATAACGTATGAGTAGAGTAGTAAATAAATAACATTAAATAAAGTAACAATCAACCATTATTTATTCTGGGCTACACGCGGTTAGCATGATCGCCTCTCAGCACTGGGGATCCAAGTTCAAATTCCAAATCGGGGTGGAGTTTCATTGTTTTCCCAATGTTCACGTTTCCTCCCACAGTCCAAAAAACACGGATTGAAGGTATTGCCAAATATAGTGTGTGTGTGCCTGTAGCGGATGAAGTGGAAGACAATGGATGATTAATTCTACATGACGAATTGACAAAGGCGGCACGGTGGCTTAGTGGTTAGCACGTTCGCCTTTCAGCGCTAGGGATTCCCGGTTCGAATCCCCATCTGGGTGGAGTTTCCATGTTCTCCCCGTGTCTGCGTGGGTTTCCTCCGGGTTCTCCGGTTTCCTCCCACAGTCTAAAAACATGGATCAAGTCAACTGAATTCTCAAAATTGCCCCATATAGAATGTGTGTGTGAGTGAGTGTGTGTGTGTGTGTGTGTGTGTGTGTGTGTGTGTGTGCCCAGCGATGAATTGGCACCCTGTCCTGGGTCTATCTGCCCAGCGCCCGAGATGTTCTCCCCTGGATGGGCATGGGGAACCCCACCGCGACCCTAATAGAGGATAAAGCGGGAGATAATGAATGAATGAATTGACAAAACTTGACCGTTTTGTGTTGCACCACATCCAGGGGATGTTCTCCCCTGGATGGGCATGGGGAACCCCACCGCAACCCTAATAGAGGATAAAGTGGGAGATAATGAATGTATGAATTGACAAAACTTGACCGTTTTGTGTTGCACCATGCTACATGATCAGAAGTTTCCATCCATCCATTATCTTCTGCTTTATCCTATATTAGGGTTCCCCATGCCCATCCAGGGGAGAACGTTTCGGGCGCTGGGCAGATACAGCCAGGACAGGACACCAATCCATCACTGGGCACACACTCACTCACACAGACACACTGTATATGGGGCAATATGGAGAACTCCGTTGACTTGACCCACGTTTTTGGACTGTGGGAAGAAACCCACACGGACACGGGGAAAACATGGAAACTCCACCCAGATGGGGATTCGAACCGGGAATCCCTAGCACTGAGAGGAGAACATGCTAACCACTAAGCCACCGTGCCACCCTGATCAGAAGTTTATAAAGCAATTAATATCTAAAGGCAGAATCCGAGGTGATCCACATGTAGACTTACCCTTTTATAATTGGTCTTTTGTAAAAAGGGGGGGATAGTTTGGAGAGGCCCTGGTTTGGAGGATGAATAGTGGCAATGCCAAGGAAGCTTCATTCATTCATTCAACATAAGCTCCTTCACCCCCAGCTGTAGTTTCCATCAAAAGAGAATTAGAAGCCTGAGCTCCCTGTCAGATGCTCTCAGCTGCAGATGATCCCCAGGAGCCTCGAATAGTAAATAATGGCCTCACTTTCGTTACTACAGTTTTGAATGAAGAAAGCACGTGGGATTCCACTACATCAAACAATCGCTGATGAAATCTTACAACTCTTGCATCAGCAAACAACTTTTCCCGCGATTTTACGAAAAAGCTTGACCTTCCGCCATTCCTTTAAGTTGTTGTTCTCAGCAGATGAGACCGTAGAGACAGCAATCGATCTCATTGATCACAAAAACACATTAATAACGGCATACCATTTCATTTAATCTCCTTTTCGCGCCTTCTTATTTCCGGCAAGAGCCTTTAACGTAGATCATAAGCAGAATATTAAACATAAAAAGATGAGATATATAATATATGATTTTAATAAGGCGATTTTTAGCGTTTTGGGACATTTTGGCCTATTTCCAGAAACGTTGTACAGGAAAACTCCGACTCGAGAATCAACAGGTTTCTCTAAAATATTCAGCCGTTGCCTAGAATTGTGTCGGATCGTGTCACATAGTCACAAACAATTACAATTCTGAAGAATTGACGACGGGACTGTTGGAAACAATAGAAATTAAGACATTTAGAACGAACCGGTGAACGCAGCTTGTTACTAAATGCTCGCAATCCGTGTTATAAGGTGCATGAATATTAAATATTGCTTTAATAACGGATTTTAATCGCTTACTGTACCTGATTAGGTTGAGATGAAGAATCGAGCGTTTAGCTGCGGTGTCGGCGTGGCGATGGTTTGATTGTTCAAATTGGCGTACCCGTCTATCAGCGGAAATGCCCTTATAAGGGGAATAGGAATGTGTGACGCATGGAATCGCCACGCCCATTCCAGTAGGTAGTGCTTTCCATGTTCCGACGCCCGACTATGAAACGTGTGAAAAGTGTCGCTACCTTTAGTTTTAATTTAACTTTAGTTTAACTTTAGTAGTAATATTTGAAGCGTTATTTGTGTTGGTTTTTGTGTGCGAGTGGTGTTACTAAGCAACAGGTCGAATAAATAGCGTTTAACGTCGTCCGACCTGAGTGACGTCATACATCTATGATGTAGGTACTGAGGTCTAAACAAAATATTCAAAGTTCTTAAGTCGAGCTTAAGTCGAGCTTAAGTCAGTCCTAGGCTTGTGGTTAAGGAACCAGCCTTGCAACCTGAAGGTCCCTGGTTCCATACCCAAGTAGTCCCACCAAGTACTATAGCTGAAGGTGAATCCTTCCATCCATCCATCTTCCGCTTTATCCTCTATTAGGTCGCGAGAGGGGGGGGGGGTTCCCCATGCCCATCCAGGGGAGAACGTTTCAGGCGCTGGGCAGATACACCCAGGACAGGACACCAATCTATCACTGGGCACACACTCACTCGCACACACACACTCTATATGGGGCAATTTGGAGAACTCAATTGACCTTGGTCCATGTTTTTGGACGGTGGGAGGAAACCGGAGAACCCGGAGGAAACCCACGTGGACATGGGGAGAACATGGAAACTCCACCCAGATTGGGATTCGAACCGGGAATCCCTAGTGCTGAGAGGAGAATGTGCTAACCAGTAAGATATTAGGTGAATCCATCCATCCATCTATTATCTTCCGGGGGAGGGGGGGGTTCCTCATGCCCATCCAGGGGAGAACGTTTCGGGTGCTGGGTAGATACACCCAGGACAGGGCGCCAATCTATCACTGGACACACACTAAGTCACACAAGCACACACACAAACACTCTATATAGGGCAATTTGGAGAATTCAATTGACCTTGGTCCATGTTTTTGGACTGTGGGAGGCAACCGGAGAACCCGGAGGAAACCCACGTGGACATGGGGAGAACATGGAAACTCCACCCAGATGGGGATTCGAATCGGGAATCCCAAGCACTGAGAGGAGAATGTGCTAACCACTAAGCCACATTAGGTGAATCATAAGGGGAATAATAACCCCAACACCCCTCCCCCCGGGTGCCATATACAGGACTGCCCACCGCTCTGGGCATGTGTGCTCACTTCACTCAGTGTGTGTATGTGTGTATATGTGTGTGTTTCTCTGCACAGATGGGGTAAATGTGGAGGAGCAGGTCCTCTGTGTGTAAGAAGGTTAAATAGAGCACCTGCCTGAAGTAAAGCATTAAGGTTGCACCAGATCTACACAGCTCTCGTTGTCTGCAGAGAGCTCACAAAATTATTACAGACAATTCTCACCCCGGTCACCATCTCCTAGAACTGCTACCATCAGGTAGACGTTACAGAGCGATAAAAACAAAAACAAACAAACAAAACTCAGAAATAGCTTCTACCCGACCGCTGTACGAACACTAAATGGTGCATTGTAAATTTTTTTACAGTCATAATTCACTCTTGAACGTGCAATTTTTGAACGTGCAATAAAAATTAAAAAAAAAGTGCAGTATATAAATACAAATTCAACTCAGGTTGTACATTCTTATACACTATTGTAAATAAATTCTTTCTTTCTTTCAATTTTTTTTGTAAATTGTAAATTATAGTGTACTCTTTTAAATCTCTTTATCTGTGTAAATTTAAGCATGTGACACCGAAAAGTATGGCACCTTAATTTCGTTATACCTGGTATAATGACAATAAAGATATTCTGATTCTGATTCTGTACTATGGCTGAAATCATTAGGTGAATCATTAGGTGAATAATAACCAGTGGCGGCTGGTCCATAGGGGGCGCTATGACGCCACCCCCCCCCCCCCTTAAAATTGTTCAGATATTAATCTGAATTCATTATGAACTGCAAAATAGTTCATGAGAAATGTATTTATTTGTACTGTGTGTCTAATAGACATGTTAGAATTGAATTAAAGAATAAATACAAATAAAAATTAATGGTTTTATTAAGAAATGTGTGAATGTAATTTCACAACTTGGGACATGGTGGCGTAGTGGTTAGCACGTTCGCCTCAGTGCAGGGGATCCAGGTTCAAATTCCGACCTGGTTTCCTCCCACAGTCCAAAAACATGGAATCAAGGTGAATTGGCTGCTCTAAATTGCTACTATGCATATTCCCCCATATATATTGTTTGTGTGTCTGTGTGAGGGAATGTCTGCCCAGCAACAGATTGGCACCCAGCGGCCAAAACGTTCCCCCTGTATGGGCATGGGGAAACCTCCCCCCTGCGACCCTAATAGAGGATTAAGCACAAGATGATGAGATTGATTGGCGCTCTGTCCTGGGTGTATCTGCCCAGTGCCCAAAACATACCCTGGATGGGTACCCCCCCACCCCGATGTGAAAACCAGTTGCATAGCTGAAAGTTTTACTGGTAGAAGCAGATTTCAACATCTTAAACACATCTGTCTCAATAATTGTGCTGACACTGTGTAAATCTATTTTTAACATATTATTTCAATTTTTGATTTCCAGAAAATCAGAGGAGGATGTCCAAATTTATCTAATTGCACAAGAAGCCAGTTACATAAAACCGCAGATACAAAAAAACAGACACCAAAGTAGAAAAAGTCACTTTTTAAATCGTAAAACATTAATTCTAAAATATTACAAACACCTGGAATAAAATTGAATCTCCATATTGACCAAAAGCAACAATAAACCTAATAAAACATAATGCATTAGTATATTATAGTGCTTACCGTGATTTTTATGACGGGATACTTTTAAGACATGGGTTTAGTGGTTAACACGTTCGCCTCTCAGCACTGGGGATTCCCGGTTCGAATCCCAATCTGGGTGGAGTTTCCATGTCCTCCCCGTGTCCGCGTGAGTTTCCTCCGGGTTCTCCGGTTTCCTCCCACAGTCCAAAAACATGGATCAAGTCAATTGAATTCTCCAAATTGACCCATGTAGAGTGTGTCTGTGTGAGTGAGTGTGTGCCAAGTGATAGATTGGCGTCCTGTCCTGGGTGTATCTGCCCAGCGCCCGAGACGTTCTCCCCTAGATGGGCATGGGGAACCCCCCCCCCACACACACACACACACACCCTAGTAGAGGATAAAGTGGAATATAATGGATGGATGGACTTTTAAGACATGGAAATCATATGAAAATGTCAAAGTTCACACAGTTCATCCATCCATCATCTTCCACTTAATCCTGTACTAGGTTTGCGGGGGGATCACCATGACCATCCAGGGGAGAAGAACCCAGAAAAACCCAGGACAGGGCACCAAGCTATCGCAGCCAATTTACATTCACAGACTCTAGAAGGAAATCAAAGAACCCAGAGGAAACTTCACCCAAAGAGGGATTCGAACCTGGATCGCTAGCACTGTGGGGTGAACATGCTAACCACTGAGCCACCATGCATGCACAAATAATACCAAACCACAAATAATACCAAAAAACAGACAAATAAACAAACTTAAATGGGTAGGAGGTAAAGGTATTATTATTATTATTATTATTATTATTATTATTATTATTATTATTATTATTATTATTATTATTAATTCAGATCACAGAACTTTAGTTAACATTCACCAAGCTTTACTCCTTATTAAAAAAAAATACATTCATAAATATGCCACAATATCATGTTACTCAGCAGCTGAACATTCTGGCTTCATGGCACCTAATGTCCAAGATTCATTCATTCATCCATTATCTTCTGCTTTATCCTATATTAGGGTCGCGGGGGGAGGGGGGGTTCCCATACCCATCCAGGGGAGAACGTCTCAAGTTCAAGTTCAAGTTATTTATTTATATAGCGCTTTTTACAACAGTACATTGTCACAAAGCAGCTTTACAGAATGAAAAGCCTCTAAACTCCCAAAGAGCAAGCCGAAGCGACAGTGGCAAGAAAAAACTCCCTTTTATGTTGTTATTTAAGGAAGAAACCTTGGGAGGACCAAGACTCAGTGGGGGACTCATCCTCCTTGAGAGGCCGGCAGCATCAACAGTGTAGGACAGCTATGTACAAATATTAAACAAATGGAAAAACTAACAACTGGAAAACTATATGTGAGTCCATTAGGGGGCGTCCTGCAGGACCGCCTTGTCAGGTTCCATCCAGTATTCGTCAGCAGAGCCATGGATGAAGATCTCCAGGAAGCCGGGGGACACCTCAAAAGAAACAGACAAGGAAGGCAGTTAGAGCTAATAATAAAGCACAGCATTTAATTAATAAGTAATTAATTGACACAGTGCAGCATGTGACTCCGGCATCACTGACTAGAGCAGCAGAACTCAAAGAGGCAGATACTGCAGACTCTACATAGTTGAGATGGCGCCCCAGAACAGCATCATTTCAGCGCCACACCCCCCCATTAATGATGAGGTGGATGAAGAGGTGAAACGCCAGCATACACTGATCAGAGATTACCCCCCAACACAGCCAAGTCTGAGATCTACATCTTTATCTACAGGGGATTAATTAAACGCAAAATTAAATAAATGTGTTTTTAATTTATTTTTAAAGATTAATAGTGATTCAGAATCACGAACAGTAACTGGAAGGCTATTCCAAAGTTGAGGAGCCTTGTGGGAGAACGCTCTTCCACCAGCAGTAATTTTATTTATTCTAGGAGCTAAGAGTAAACCAGCACCTTGAGATCGGAGCTCACGTGTTGGCTTGTACGATTGAATCAGCTCACTCAGATACTGTGGAGCCTGATTATGTAGAATTTTACATGTTATTAATAAAATTTTGTACTCGATACGAAACTTAACTGGTAGCCAGTGCAAGTTTGATAACACAGGAGTTATATGATCAAACTTTCTGGTTTTAGTTAAAACTCTAGCTGCAGCATTTTGCACAAGTTGTAATTTATGTAATGATTTATTAGGGCGCTGGGCAGATACACCCAGGACAGGGCGCCAATCTATCGCTGGGCACACACTCACTCACACAGACACGCACACAAACACACTCTATATGGGGCAATTTGGAGAACTCAATTGACTTGACCCATGTTTTTGGACTGTGGGAGGAAACCGGAGAACCAGGAGGAAACCCACACAGACACGGGGAGAACATGGAAACTCCTCCCAGATGGGGATTCGAACCGGGAATCCCTAGTGCTGAGAGGAGAACATGCAAACCACTAAGCCACCGTGCCACAATCTCCAAGATATAATTATTAAATTGTTGCACCTAATGGCAGATTTTACTCAAGGTTAATGAGAGACCATCAGTCGCACTGTTAAAATCTATATTAAAAACGTTTTTGCAACGTTATAAAAATACTAGGTTTTATTAAGACATGTGTGAATGTAATTTCACAACTTGGAACATGGTGGCGTAGTGGGTAGCACGTTTGCTTCTCGGTGCAGGGGATCCAGGTTCAAATTCCGACCTGGTGGAGTTTCTATGTTCTCACTGGTTTCCTCCCACGGTCCAAAAACATGGCTGCTCTAAATTGCTACGACGTAAATTGCCCCTATATAGTGAGTGTGTGCCCAGCGATAGATTGGCGCACTGTCCTGGGTGTATCTGCCCAATGCCCAAAATGTTGCCCCTGTATGGGCATGGGAACACCCCCCCCCCCCCCCCCCCCCCCCCCCCCGTGACTCTGAAAGAGGAATAAGTGCTTGATGATGAGACAGATTGGCGCTCCGTCCTGGGTGTGCCTGCCGAGCTCCCATAACATTTTTAATTTCCAGAAAATCAGAACAGGATGTGTTAAATAATTGTGCTGACACTGTTTGTACTGTAATTCTATTTTGAACATCTAATTTTTGATTTCCAGAAAATTACATCAGGATGTCAAAGTTCATCTAATTGCACAAGAAGCCAGTTACATAAAACCACAGACACCAAAGTAGAAAAAGTTACTTTTCAGATCGTAAAACGTTAATTCTAAAATATTACAAACACCTGGAATAAAATTGAATCTCCATATTGACAAAAAGCAACAATAAACCTAATAAAAGATAATGCATTAGTATATTATAGTGCTTACCGTGATTTTTATGACGGGATCATTTTAAGACATGGAATCTTTCTCCTTTCATCTTTCACTTAGTACTGTACTAGGTTTGAGGGGGGTTCCCCATGACCATCCAGGAGAGAACGTTTTGGGCTCTGGGCAGATTGGATAAATAAATAAACTTGAATCCAGAAAAACCCAGGACAGGGCACCAAGCTATCGCAGCTAAATTCTATTCACAGACTCTAGAAGGAAATCAGAGAACCCAGAGGAAACTTCACCCAAATTGGGATTCGAACCTGGATCTCCAGCACTGTGGGGAGAACATGCTAACCACTGAGCCACCATGCATGCACAGAAAACCACAAATAATACCACAAAACAGACATAAAAAACATTCTTGAAATGGCAGGAGGAAAAGTTATATTTTTTTCATTCAGCAAGCTTTACTCCTTATTAAAAAAAAAATTATAAAAAAATACATTCATAAATAATAATAATAATAATAATAATAATAAATTTTATTTGTAGTGCACTTTACATTTGATCACAAATTTCAAAGTGCTACATGATGAAAGCAAATAACAACATATAAAAGCAAAAATCAGTTAAGAATGGTCAGTTCTTCTAAAAAAAGCAGATAACAACATATAAAAGCAAAAATCAATTAAAAATGGTCAGTTCTTCTAAAAAAGCAGATAACAACACTATAAAAGCGGAAATATGTGGAAATATGCCACAATATCATTTTACTCAGCAGCTGAAAGGGCAGGAGGAAAAGTTATAATTTTTCAGATCACAGAACTTTAGTTAACATTCAGCAAGCTTTACCCCCTAAATAAATAAAAAAAACATTCATAAATATGCCACAATATCATTTTACTCAGCAGCTGAACATTCTGGCTGCATGGCACATAATGTCCAAGATATAATTATTAAATTGCTGCACCTAATGGCAGATTTTACTCAAGGTTAACGAGAGACCGCTGAGGTATCAGTTGCACTGTTAAAATGTACATTAAAAATCCTAACTTTAGGATTTTAGCTTTTGCAATGTTCAAGTTCAAGTTATTTATTTATATAGCGCTTTTTACAACAGTACATTGTCACAAAGCAGCTTTACAGAATGAAAAGCCTTTAAACCCCCAAAGAGCAAGCTGAAGCGACAGTGGCAAGAAAAAACTCCCTTTTATGTTGTTATTTAAGGAAGAAACCTTGGGAGAACCAAGACTCAGTGGGGGACTCATCCTCCTTGAGCGGCTAGGCAGCATCAACAGTGTAGGACAGCTATGTCCAGATATTTAACAAATGGAAAAACTAACAACTGGAAAACTATATGTGAGTCCATTAGGGGGCGTCCTGCAGGACCACCTTGTCAAGTTCCATACAGTATTCGTCAGCAGAGCCATGGATGATGGTCTCCAGGAAGCCGGGGGACACCTCAAAAGAAACAGACAAGGAAAGCAGTTAGAGCTGATAATAAAGCACGGCATTTAATTAATAAGTAATTAATTGACACAGTGCAGCATGTGACTCCGGCATCACTGACTAGAGCAGCAGAACTAAAAGAGGCAGATACTGCAGACTCTACATAGTTGAACAGCATCATTTCAGCGCCACACCCCCCCCCCCCCCATTAATGATGAGGTGGGTGAAGAGGTGAAACGCCAGCATACACTGATCACAGATTACCCCCCAACACAGCCAAGTCTGAGATCTACATCTTTATCTACAGGGGATTAGTTAAACGCAAGATTAAATAAATGTGTTTTTAATTTATTTTTAAAGATTAATAGTGATTCAGAATCACGAACAGTAACTGGAAGGCTATTCCAAAGTTGAGGAGCCTTGTGGGAGAACGCTCTTCCACCAGCAGTAATTTAATTTATTCTAGGAGCTAAGAGTAGACCAGCACCTTGAGATCGGAGCTCACGTGTTGGCTTGTATGATTGAATCAGCTCACTCAGATACTGTGGAGCCTGATTATGTAAAATTTTATATGTTATTAATAAAATTTTGTACTCGATACGAAACTTAACTGGTAGCCAGTGCAAGTTTGATAACACAGGACTGATATGATCAAACTTTCGTGTTTTAGTTAAAACTCTAGCTGCAGCATTCTGTCAATGTTATAAAAATGATTGTTTTTATTAAGAAATGTGTGAATGTAATTTTACAACTTGAAACATGGTGGCGTAGTGGGTAGCCTGTTCGCCTCTCGGTGCAGGAGATCCAGGTTCAAATTCCGACCTCAAATATTCTCCCTGGTTTCCTCCCACAGTCCAAAAACATGGATTCAAGATGAATTTGCTGCTTTAAATTGCTACTATGTAAATTGCCCCTATGTGTGTGCCCAGCAACAGATTAACACCCTGTCCTGGGTGTATCTGCCCAGCGCACAAAATGTTGCCCCTGTATGGGCATAGGGAACCCCCTGCGACCCTAATAGAGGATTAAGCGGAAGATGATGAGATTGATTGGCGCTCTGTCCTGGGTGTATCTGCCCAGTGCCCAAAACATACCCTGGATGGGTACCCCCCGTCCCCCCCCGTCCCCCGATGTGGAAAACAGTTGCATAGCTGAAAGTTTTCCTGGTAGAAGCAGATTTCAACATCTGAAAAAGATAATAATTGTGCTGACACTGTGCAAATCTATTTTTAACATATTATTTCAATTTTTGATTTCCCAAAAATCAGAGCAGGATGACCAAATTTATCTAATTGCACAAGAAGGCAGTTACAAAAAACCGCAGATACAAAAAAACAGACACCAAAGTAGAAAAAGTTACTTTTCAGATCGTATAACATTAATTCTAAAATATTACAAACTACTGAAGACACATCTCTTTAACAAATACCTGTTGTAGAGAAAAAAATAAATTAAATAAAATAAAAAAGGTGGGAGGGGCTGCAGCATCGAATAACAATCAGTTTTGATGAATTTACAGCAAAGTTGGTTTTCTCCATGGCTTCTGACTTGTGGTGTTCTCATTTGTAAGTCGTTTTGGATAAAAGCGTCTGCTAAATGACTAAATGTAAATGTAATTACAAACACCTGGCATAAAATTTTATCTCCATATTGAACAAAAGCAATAATAAACCTAATAAAACATAATGCATTAGTATATTATTGTCCTTACCGTGATTTTTCATGATGGAATAATTTTAAGACATGGAAATCATCAGAATCAGAATCACCTTTATTGTCATTATAATTTTCATTACAATGAAATTTGGGTGCAACTCCAAAGGTGCTAGTAAGAAACATAAAACAAAATAAAAACCAATATACTACTATGTATGAATAAAATTAAGTAAAAATAAAATCTAAATATAAGGCATAATAATATATACACAATATGAAATTTGAAAAAGTATATGGATGAGTGTGTGTAAGTGGAATATTTAAAGGAATTTGCATTTACATATTGCATGTAATGTCTTGATTGAGAACAATTTGCACCTACTTATATACATGAATGGTGTCACAGTAATGGATATTACGTATTCATGATTACAAAACTATATTGCACATATATGTAATGATTTGATTAGAACTCGTATTGCACAGTTTTCACTGGAATATTCATTCATTCATTATCTTCCACTTTATCCTCTATTAGGGTCGCGGTGGGGTTCCCCATGCCCATCCAGGGGAGAACGTCTCGGGCGCTGGGCAGACACACCCAGGACAGGACGCCAATCCATCGCTGGGCACACACTCACTCACACAAACACACTCTATATATATATAATTTAAATTATATATATATAATTTGGAGAACTCAATTGACTTGATCCATGTTTTTGGACTGTGGGAGGAAACCGGAGAACCGGAGAACTGTGCCCACGCGGACACGGGGAGAACATGGAAACTCCACCCAGATTGGGATTCAAACCGGGAATCCATAGTGCTGAGAGGAGAACATGCTAACCACTAAGCCAGTGGAATATATTGCACATATTTTTTTTGGGGCGGCACGGTGGCTTAGTGGTTAGCATAACTATATGTGAGTCCATTAGGGGGCGTCCTGCAGGACCGCCTTGTCAGGTTCCATCCAGTATTCGTCAGCAGAGCCATGGATGAAGATCTCCAGGAAGCCGGGGGACACCTCAAAAGAAACAGATAAGGAAGGCAGTTAGAGCTGATAATAAAGCATGGCATTTAATTAATAAGTAATTTATTGACACAGTGCAGCATGTGAAGGACAGCACCAGCAGCTTCTCCTCCAGATTACATTCATAGACTCTTGAAGGAAATCAGAGAACCCTGAGGAAACTTCACCCAAATTGGGATTTGAACCTGGATCTCCAGCACTGTGGGGAGAACATGCTAACCACTAAACCACCATGCCTGCACAGAAAACCATAAATAATATAAAAAAACAGACAAAAATACATACTTGGAAAAAATAACTGTCAGTATGACAATATCGTTTTGCTCATGGCACATAATCCATCATCTTCTGCTTTATCCTCTATTAGGGTCGTGGTGGGGTTCCCCATGCCCATCCAGAGGAGAACGTCTCGGCGCTGGGCAGATACACCCAGGACAGGACACCAATCTACTGCTGGACACACGCTCACTCACACACACAATCTATATGGAGCAATTTGGAGAATTCATTTGACTCGATCCATGTTTTTGGACTGTGGGAGGAAACCCACGCAGACAGGGGGAGAACATGGAAACAGATTGGGATTCGAACCAAGAATCCCTAGCGCTGAGAGGAGAACATGCCAACCACAAAGCCACCGTACCGCCCTGGCACATAATCTCTAAGGTCCATCCATCCATTCATTATCTTCCGCTTTATCCTCTACTAGGGTCGTGGGGGGGGGGGTTCCCCATGCCCATCCAGGGGAGAACGTTTCGGTCACTGGGCAGATACACCCAGGACAGGGTGTCAATCTATCGCTGAACACACACTCACTCACACAGACACACTCTATATGGGGCAATTTGGAGAATTCAATTGACTTGATCCATGTTTTTGGACTGTGGGAGAAAACCGGAGAACCATGAGGAAACCCATGTGGACACGGGGAGAACATGGAAATGCCACCTAGATTGGGATTTGAACCGGGAATCCCTAGTGCTGAGAGGAGAACATGCTAACCACTAAGCCACAGTGCCGCCGTAAGCTTTAATCTTTATAAAATAAAATAAAAAAAACATTCATAAATATGCCACAATATCATTTTATATTTTTTAAATTTTTAATATATTTTTTTATACTTTTTAATATGCCACAATATCATCTCAGCAGCTGAACATTCTGGCTTCATGGCACATAACATCCAAGATATAATTATTAAATTGTTGCACCTAATGGCAGATTTTACTCAAGGTTAACGAGAGGACACAATTCTTTCATTCATTATCTCCCGCTTCATCCTCTATTAGGGTCACGGGGGGGGTTCCTCATGCCCATCCAGGGGAGAACGTCTCGGGCGCTGGGCAGATACACCCAGGACAGCGCGCCAATCCATCGCTGGGCACACACTCACTCACACAGACACACTCTATATGGGGCAATTTTGAGAATTCAATTGATTTGATCCATGTTTTTGGACTGTGGGAGGAAACCGGAGAACCCGGAGGAAACCCACGCAGACATGGGGAGAACATGGAAACTCAACCCAGATGGGGATTCGAACCTGAATCCCTAGAGCTGAGAGGAGAACATGCTAACCACTAAGCCACCGTACCGCCGAGGACACAATTACAACATTAATACATTATTACAGTATTGTGTTTATGTGACACGCACAACGTGTTCCTGCTACTGTCCAAAACGTACTGGTTTATCTGACAGCATGAGTTCTTTAAGACATGGACAGCAAGAAACAAAGAAAGAAATGTTCCACACCGAAAAGTCAACATATTTTTATAACTACAATAATGGTTTCCATTGCGTTACATTTTTAACAAACATGGTTTACAGAGCTTAGAGTTCACAGAGATTGTGACTTGTGTCACAATTTCCAAGAAGTTGTGCAAGTCAACAGTCATGAATCACAAAATGTCACTTCAAGTTCAGGTCATTTATTTATATAGCGCTTTTACAAAGCAGCTTTATAGTAAGCAAGCTGTAAGCGACAGTGGCAAGAAAAAACTCCTCGTTATGTTGTTTCTTTGGAACCCTTGTGAGGACCAAGGCTCAGTGGGAGACTCATCCGCCTTGAGAGGATGGACGGTGCAAACAGTGTAGGACAGCCATGTACAGACTGTGTGGAGATCAGACTTCAGTACAAGTCACTGACTCTGGCATACAGAACCATTTCTGGATCTTCCCCCTCCTACCTTCACTCTATCTTTTCAAAATACACTCCGACTCGTTCACTTCGCTCCAGTGACGATTGCCGCCTGGCGATTCCACCTCACCGAGGAGCTCATTCTCACTCTGTGGCGTTTACCACTGCAAAATGGTGGAACCATCTTCCCAACTCTGTCCGTAAGGCAGAATCACTAAACAGTTTTAAGAAACTACTTAAGACGCATCTCTTTAACAAATACCTGTTTTAGAAAAAAAAAAAAAAAGGGGGGGGGGGGGGGGCGCAGCATCGAATAACAATCAGGTTTGATGAATTTACAGTATAGTTGGTTTTCTCCATGGCTTCTGAATTGTGGTGTTCTCATTTGTAAGTCGCTTTGGATAAAAGCGTCTGCTAAATGACTAAATGTAAATGTAAATGTAAGATCAGCGCTGGAGATTCCAGGGTGAAATCCCAATCTGGGTGGAGTTTCCATGTTGTCCCCGTGTCCGCATGGGTTTCCTCCCACAGTCTATTCATTCATTCATTCATTATCTCCTGCTTTATCCTCTATTAGGGTCGCGGTGGGGTTCCCCATGCCCAAGGGGAGAACATTCAGGCACTGGGCAGATGACCCAGGACAGGGCGCCAATCCATACATTGCCCACATCTATAGTTTTGAGAATTCAATTGACTTGATCCATGTGTGGACTGTGGGAGGAGTGAAAACCCACGAGTGCCCAGGAGGATTCGAGATTTTCTGGAGGCGATGTATCCACTGCCCCGTGTCGCCTCCCACAGTCTAAAAACATGAAATAAAGTTAAATTGAGTGCTCTAAATTGCCCCATATAGTGTGTGTCTGTGTGAGTGAGAGTGCCCAGGGATAGATTTTCCTGGGTGTATCTGCCCAGCGCCCGAAACGTTCTCCACTGGATGAGCATAAGAACCCCCCCCACCCCGTGTCCCTAATAGAGGATTAAGCAGAAGATAATGAATGAATGAATGAATGTGCAATACTAGATTTGGTGCAGCACTGTTTAGTTTACATGGTGGCTTAGTGGTTAGCATGTTCTCCTCTCCTCTAGGGATTCCCGGTTCGAATCCCAATCTGGGTGGAGTTTCCATGTTCTCCCCATGTTGGGTTTCTCTGGGTTCCCGTTTCCTCCCACAGTCCGCAAGTGGCCCCATATAGAGTTCTCCCCCATCCCATGGGTTGTGGGTTTCTCGGGTTCTCCGGTTTCCTCCCACAGTCCAAAAACATGTATCAAGGCAATTGAATTCTCCAAATTTCCCCATATAGAGTGTGTCTGTGTGAGTAAGTGAGTGTGCCCAGTGATAGATTGGCGTCCTGTCCTGGGTATCTGCCCAGCGCCCGAAACGTTCTCCCCTGGATGGGCATGATGAACCCCCCCGTGACCCTAATAGAGGATAAAGCAGAAGATAATGGATGGATGGATGGATGGATGGATGTTTAGTTTACATGACTTAGTGCACTATATTTTAATATATATAACTTGCCACTGATATCTGATATCACAATATCTGATTAGTGTAAATTTTGTATTTGGTACTTAATCTTACTGGTAATCTTTAACTTAATTCTGTTATTTTTAGTACTTATCTTTTATTCTGTCTTCGTCTTTGTTTATGGGGCATCTACGAAAACTGCGAAAAAATTTCCCCCCGGGGATTAATAAATGATTCTGCTTCTGATTTCTATAAAGTATCTAAGATCCCATTTCATCACTTGATTTACATATAATTTGTATTTTGAATTCTGCAAAACCTTTTAGATTTATTTTGACTGACTTCAGGGTTTTAATAACAGAACATACAGTATAGTTACTCTGCCCCCTTGTGATCCGGCTTAGTTTTACATGGCATTACTCCCTAAAGGCCAAAAAAACATTTCTAAACAACTATAAGTCCAAAACCACTTAAAGAAACAATTGTATATATTGGTAAAAACACAACAAATAAGGGACTCTATGAAGCTGCTTTGTGACAATGTTCAATTAAAAGAAAAGTTAATAAATTAACTTCAACATGACAATGAAACATCCATCCATCCATTATCTTCCTCTTTATCCTCTAGGGTCACGGGGGGGGTGGGGGGTTGACTTGATGCATGTTTTTGGACTGTGGGAAACCGAAGAACCGGAGGAAACCCACAGGGACACGGAGAGGACATGGAAACTCCACTCAGATGGGGATTCGAACCGGGAATCCCTAGTGCTGAGAGGAGAACGTGCCAACCACTAAGCCACCGTGCCGCCTGACAATGAAACAATACCTGTATGTTTTGGTTTTGGTTTTGGTATTAATGACCATCCATTATCTTCAGCTTTATCCTCTATTAGCCTCGTGGGGGGGGGGGTTCCACATGCCCATCCAGGGGAGAACGTTTCGGGCACTGGGCAGATACACCCAGGACAGGGCGGTAAATTAATGTCATTATAAAAATATTTTTGTATATTGAATAGTGTATATTGCCGAAACTGAAGAACTGTGGAGGAAACCCACGCAGACACAAGGAGAACATGGAAACTTCACTCAGATTGGGATTCGAACCGGGAATCCCTAGTGCTGAAAGGCGAACGTGTTGAGCACTAAGCCACCGTGCCGCCCCACACATTTGGATCCTCAGCACTGAGAGGCGAACATGCTAGCGCCCCCCTAAAAGAAGTAACACAGAACAGTTAAAGTATGTAAACTTAAAATTAGAAGACATGTCCACATGGTTATGGTCATATATTAAAACATTAAACATTAAACATTAAGCTTTCCTGCAACTTAAAACAGGGCAATGGCACAGGAGGCAAAATAGATCACTTTACTTTACAAGGGTTTACACGGTCATGGCACTGGGTTCGAATTTGTATGTTCCATAGTCTTTGATTTCCATAGTCTTTATAATTTGAATGTAGTAAACCAGCTGATCCAATAAAAAAAAACTTACAATGATATGCAGTGCCTTGGGCTTGGGTGGCTTAGTGTTTAACATGTTCTCCTCTCAGCACTAGGGATTCCCGGTTCGAATCCCTATCTTGGTGGAGTTTCCATGTTCTCCCCGTGTCCGCATGGGTTTCCTCCGGGTTCTCCGGTTTCCTCCCACAGTCCAAAAACATGGATCAAGTCAATTGAATTCTCCAAATTGCCCCATATAGAGTGTGTCTGTGTGAGTGAGTGTGTGTCCAGCGACAGATTGGCGTCCTGTCCTGGGTGTATCTGCCCAGCGCCCGAAACGTTCTCCCCTGGATGGGCATAGGGAACCCCCCCACGACCCTAATAGAGGATAAAGCGGAAGATAATGGATGGATGGATGCAGTGCCTTTTTTTAGAGCGCATCAATTCTTCTTTTAAAATCAAAAACCTTCATATATATTTTTTATCAGTATTTTTTTTTACTTATTTTTCTTACAACACAAAGTAACAGAGACAAAACTTCAGGCTTGAAAATTGCAGACTGTAAGAACCAGAGATGGAAACGTGATCAGTCTTCTAATTTAACACCTGGTGGAGGTTCTGCTTGAATTACAGCCATCCGTCTGTTTGCATTTGTCGCTGGCAGCTTTGCATGAGTTAATTAGGAAATATTTGCATATTGGCTCTAACAGCATCTTTGAGGTTCAGACAGATTTGGAGTCCATCAGCAGATCTGATCAGAAATCGGGATTTACAGAAGGTTGCTCTTCTGACTTGGCTACTTAAGGACATTCAGCTTTCTTCCCCTCAAACATTTGGAGGCTTTATGATGCTGGAAGACAAACCCCTCTGCACGGGGGGGGGGGGGGGGGGGGGGGGGGGGGGGGGGGGGGGTCCTTTTTTAAATTTCCCTTCAGTCTTTAACAACTGTTGAGTCCCTGCTGAAGAGAAACACATTCACAAGATAATATTACCACCACCATGCTTTAAAAATGGGGATTACATTTACATGTTGTCACATTCATCCAAAGTGACTTACAGTCAGGGCGGCACGGTGGCTTAGTGGTTAGCACGTTCGCCTCTCAGCACTAGGGATTCCTGGTTCCAATCCCAATCTGGGTGGAGTTTCCATGTTCTCCCCGTGTCCGCGTGGGTTTCTCCCGGGTTCTCCGGTTTCCTCCCACAGTCCAAAAACATGGATCAAGATCAATTGAATTCTCCAAATTGCCCCATATAGAGTGTGTCTGTGAGGGAGTGTGTGTCCAGTGATGGATTGGCGTCCTGTCCTGGGTGTATCTGCCCAGCGCCTGAAACGTTCTCCCAGGATGGGCATGGGGAACCCCACCGTGACCCTATTAGAGGATAAAGTGGAAGATACTGGATGGATGGACAGTCAACTTGATTGAGAGTCAGAACACAGGGTTGGTCATACAGCCCCCCCTAGATCAATTAGTTGGTAACTTCAGTGGACCTAGGATTTCAACCCACAACAATCTGAGTCGAATTTTTATGTTCTCCCCATGTCCGTGTGGGTTTCCTCCGGGTTCTCTTGTTTCCCACAGTCCAAAAACATGAATTCAAGGTGAACTGGTTGCTCAAAATTGCCACTATTTAAATGATATGTGTTTTGTGAGTGAGTAAAGTAAGTGTGCCCAATGATAGATTGGTAGCATGGGGGGGGGGACTGTTTCTTCATGCCCATCCAGGGGGAAATGTTTCGGGCGCTGGGCAGATACACCCTGGAAAGGGCGCCAATCTATCGCTGGGCACACACACAAACATACTGACTATATAGGGGCAATTTGGAGAATTCAATTTACCTTAAATCCATGTTTTTGGATTGTGGGAAGAAACTGGAGAACCTGAAGGAAACCCACGCGGACACAAGGAGAACATGCAAACTCTACCCAGATTGGGATTCGAACCTGAATCCCCAGCACTGAGAGGAGAACATGCTAACCACTAAGCCACCATGCCGCCCTTGTTTTGGACATGTAGCTTATAAATAAAAGTAAATAATACTTTAAATGTTTCATATGGTTTGATTCTAAACCGTGTAGCGCCGACTACCGGTCACAGTCTACTTTCTTCAGTTCACCCGTTTATTCTTTCTCTTTTGACATATTCGGGAAAAAAAAAACATTTAATGCTGCGTCACTGTGAGATATATATAAAAAAAATAAAATAAAAAAGTAATAACACAGTTCTTGTTTTTATCCCGACGCGAGAGGGTCGCTCACATTTCGTATTGCATCATGCAACGTGTCCCAGAGTCAGACATAGCGTCCAGCGGCGCCCCCGTGTGGCTATAACAGCGCAGTGCAGCACATCCGCTTGTTGTTTTTAAAGGATAAAGTTTGAGTCATAAAAAAATAAAATGCTATAATTTTCATTCAATCATTATCATCCGCTTAATCCTCTATTACGGTCGCGGTGGGGTTCCCCATGCCCATCCAGGGGAGAACGTCTCGGGCGCTGGGCAGATACACCCAGGACAGGGTGCCAATCTATCACTGGACACACACTCACTCACTCATACACACTCTATATGGGGCAATTTGGAGAACTCAATTGAATTGATCCATGTTTTTGGACTGTGGGAGGAAACCGGAGAACCCGGCGGAAACCCGGGAAACTTCGAACCGGGAATCCCTAGCGCTGAGAGGCGAACGTGCTAACCACTAAGCCACCGTGCCGCCTAAGTTTGTTGTTAATATAATAATAATAATAATAATAATAATAATAATAATAATAATTATAATATAGGGGCTTAGTTAGCACATTCGCCTCTCAGCACTAGGGATTCCCGGTACGAATCCCATTCTGGGTGGAGTTTCCATGTGCTCCCCGTGTCCGTGTGGGTTTCCTCCGGGTTCTCCGGTTTCCTCCCACAGTCCAAAAACATGCATCAAGTCAATTGAGTTCTCCAAATTACCCCATATGGAGTGTGTTTGTGTGAGTGAGTGTGTGTCCGGTGATAGATTGGCGTCCTGTCCTGGGTGTAACTGCCCAGCGCCCGAAACGTTCTCCCCTGGATGGGCATGGGGAACCCCCGCGACCCTAATATAGGATAAAGCGGATAATGGATGGATGGATAATAATAATAATAATAATAATAATAATAATAATAATAATAATAATAATAATAATAATATTTAGTTGTTATTATTATTAATTTTTTTGGTTTTTATACAACTTCATCTTTTGTCATTAGATTTTGATGGATTTGCATTTGCCTTACTTTAACATTGTCACTGTTAATAAATAACTTACTTGGAAATTTGAAAAGCTCAATGCAACAAGTCATTTGTTTGTCCAACTGGCATTAAGATATATAATATTAATAAAGCTATATAATAATAAATGAAGCATTTTGTAATACGGATTATGTGTATCTTATATGCCCACTTAACCCGAATTCTACACCGCCTTGCACTTGTAACAGCTGACATGGTTACTACACATAAGCCACGTAAGAGTTCACAGCTTTATTAAGCTGCAGTCGGTCAGCAGGTGATCCGCTTTTAACTGTCATGAGACGAGACGGTTACAGCCGCACACCTTTCGTAAACCCATTCATCCATTATCTTCCTCTTTATCCTCTATTAGGGTCGTGGGGGGGGGGTTCCCCTATGCCCATCCAGGGGAGTACGTTTCGGGCACTGGGCAGATACACCCAGGACAGGACGCCAATCTATTACTGGACACTCACTCACTCACTCACACAGACACACTCTATATGGGGCAATTTGGAGATCTCAATTGACTTGATCCATGTTTTTGGGCTGTGGGAGGAAACCGGAGAACCCGGAGGAAACCCACACGGACACGGGGAGGACATGGAAACTGCCCCCAGATCGGATTCGAACCTGAATCCCTAGCGCTGAGAGGAGAACATGCTAACCACTAAGCATGTTCTTAGACATCCATTCATCCTTCAGTCAAAAGACATCCATCCTTCTATTATCTTCTGCTTTCCTCTATCCTCTATTAGGGTCAAGGGGGGGTTCTCCATGTCCATCCAGGGGAGAACGTCTCGGTCGCCAGGCAGATACACCCAGGACAGGACGCCAATCTATCACTGGACACACACTCACACACAGACACACTCTATATGGGGCAATTTGGAACACTCAACGTGCCTTGACCCATGTTTTTGGACTGTGGGAGGAAACCGGAGAACCCGGAGGAAACCCACGCGGACACGGGGAGAAGATGGAAACTGCCCCCAGATGGGATTCGCTGAATCCCTAGCTCTGAGAGGAGAACGTGCTGAGCACGAAGCCACGCGGCGCCCCCTTTCGGAAACCGTCGGCGTTACATAACAGTCCGCCCGTCTTTGGCTCTCACCCCGCCGGCGTGTTTACGCGGCAGAGCGCGTCACATGACGGACTCCATTTCCCAAGCCCCCCCTCTCCGCGCAGGCGCGGGACACATCGGCTGGCCGTGGTAAACAGACGTCAGAAGGGAGGCTTCGCCCGGAGTCAAAACAAAACAAAACAAAACAAGAACCGAACGCTGGAGGAGCGCAGGGACGGCGGCGACGGCCGCTGAGAGCCACGGGAAGCCGGATTCGGCGCGGGGAAAGCCGCCTGCTGCTACTTTTTTTTCCCACCGCGGGACTGGAACTCGCCGGAGGAGTTAGCCAACTCGGTGGCTACCGACTTTCTCTCCACGTTCGAAACTTCGTCGCGTCCGGCCCGAGCCGAGCCGAGCCGAGCCGAGCGGAGCCGAGCCGGACCCGAGCCCACCCGAGCGGCTCTCCGGTTCCCATCCCGCCCGGGAGCCGAAGCCCCGACTGCGGGCGGGCGGGCGGACGGATACGCGGCGCAGTCGTTGCCGCGCGATCGTAGTGCGCCCTCCCGTTGCTCGGTGCGTGCGCGGGTGTAGAAACATGGCAGATGGTGACACGCGCCCGCGCGCAGCATGGAGCCGAAAACAGACTTGAAATCACCCCAACATTTCGATTCTAAACACACCGAACCGCACTTCAGTTCGGGGGTTTAAACGGGCGACCTTTACATAGGGTGTAAAAATCGTAAAAACCTTAATTATAGCGTTTTAGCCCCAAAAGTTGGGATATTAGTGCAATTTGATGCCATTTCCCGATGATTTGAGGAGGCAAATTCAATTTGAATTGCGTTATAAGGTCCTATTTGAACTTTTATCAGGTCTGATTATTTTATTTCTAGCCTATACGCGCGGCGCATTGACTATAATATTCAAACTCAACCCTGTGGAGGGTAACTGCAGTTATTTAGTGTACTCCATGAAAGATATTTAAGAAATAGTAACGATCACGCCAGATGGTTTTATAAAGATATAAAAAATATATATCAATTCAATCAACCAGCTTGTATTCGACTAAATTTATTCCATTTTTTAGTGTAGCTGCCTACTTGAGCAGTTTATATTTTAATTGGTTTCAAGTTTGTAAAATTGTATAATAGTGTATTAATTATAATAGTGTCATTTGTTACGAATTTACAAATTTATCATTTGTTTTCCAGTAAACACATTTCCTTTGTTCTTCAGTGTAAACAAAGAGCCTCTCAGTCGTCAGGTTTATGACAGTTTACTATTAAGGAGATTATTTGCCCTCTTTAATCTCCAATCTGAGGATTAAGCGTCGCTATATTGGTGCGGCCAGATTATTGGGTCTCGTTCAATCCCTGAGGTTCCAAACGGGAAGATCTGTTAAATGTCAATCGGAACGGACTTTTGTTTGGAAATTTAAGAAATTTTAAGGAAATTTAGAAATTAAAGAGGCGCAGATTAGGGATCACGCTGTGCTGAGATCAAAGGGATTCCTCCGTTGCGTCACGCTTTGATCTTGCCGTCGGAATTTCGTCCGCTTCCATGATGGAACCGGGGAAGGCGCCCCCGATTGACCCAGATTTCGAGCCGCAGAGCAGACCGAGGTCGTGTACATGGCCGCTGCCGCGTCCCGACATCTCAGCTGTCAAACCCGAGGGGGCAGAAGGCGCCGAATCCGCCGCCGGGACCCCGCCCGCCGATGAAGACAAGCAGGAGCCGCAGCCAATCGCCGCCGAGCCCGAGAAGGTGGCCTCGCCGGAGGGCGGGGCGATCCCGGGGGTGGGCGGAGCCACGGCGCGGAAGGGGTCTTCCCGACGCAACGCCTGGGGCAATCAGTCCTATGCTGATCTGATCAGCCAGGCGATTGAGAATTCCCCCGAGAAGAGACTGACCCTGGCTCAGATCTACGACTGGATGGTTAAAACGGTGCCATACTTTAAAGATAAAGGCGACAGCAACAGTTCTGCTGGATGGAAGGTAGATAGAACCTTTAATGTTTCTTATTGATGGTGATCTGTTGTGTGTCGATTGCTGTGATTGGGGTTCTCCATCTAGCCATCCATTACTTTCCGCTTTATCCAGGGGAGAACGTTTCGGGGGCTGGGCAGATACACCCAGGACAGGGCGCCAATCCATCGTTGGGCCCACACTCACTCACTCACACAGACACACTCTCTATGGGGCAATTTGGAGAATTCACTTGCCCTTGATACATTTTTGGACTGTGGGAGGAAACCCGCATGGACACGGGAAGAACATGCAAACTCCACCCAGATGGGGATTCGAGATGGGGAATCCCCAGCACTGAGAGGAGCCAACCACTAAGCCACAGTGCTGACCCATCCATCCATCCATTAGCTTCCGCTTTATCCTATATTAGGGTCGTGGGGGGGGGGGGTTCCCCATGCCCTTCCAAGGGAGAACGTTTCGGGCGCTGGGCAGATACACCAAGGACAGGACACCAATCTATCACTGGGGACACACTCACTCACACAGACACACTCTATATGGGACTCTATATTTGGACTGTGGGAGGAAACCAGAGAACCCGGAGGAAACCCACGTGGACATGGGAAGAACATGGAAACTCCACCCAGATGGGGATTCGAACCGGGTATCCCCAGCACTGAGAGGAGCCAACCACTAAGCCACAGTGCCGACCCATCCATCCATTCATCCATTATCTTCCGCTTTATTCTCTATTAGGGTCGTGGGGGGGGGGGTTCCCCATGCCCATCCAAGGGAGAAAGTTTCGGACGCTGGGCAGATACACCCAGGACAGGGCGCCAATCTATCACTGGACACACTCACTCGCACAGACACACTCTATATGGGACTCTATATTTGGACTGTGGGAGGAAACCAGAGAACCCGGAGGAAACCCATGTGGACACGGGGAGAACATGGAAACTCCACCCAGATTGGGATTGGAGAACATGCTAACCACTAAGCTACAGTGCGGCCCCAATTTGCTTAGTGGTTAGCATGTTCTCCTCTCAGCACTAGGGATTCCCGGTTTGAATCCCAATCTGGGTGGAGTTTCCATGTCCTCCCCGTGTCCGCGTGAGTTTCCTCGGGGTTCCTCGGTTTCCTCCCACAGTCCAAACACATGGATTCAAAGTCAATTGAATGCTCTAAATTGCCCCATATAGAGCATGTTGCTGGGATTGTAAGTAAGAGGTAGGTGGAGGACATGCGTGTCCAGAGTGAAACCAATGATATCATGTCGTCATGAGCTGTTTTTTCTTTTGTTTCCATCCAGAACTCAATCCGTCACAATTTATCTTTGCACAACAAGTTTCTGAGAGTCCACAATGAGTCCACGGGAAAGAGCTCCTGGTGGATGCTCAATCCTGAAGGAGGCAAGACGGGGAAAGCCCCTCGTCGTCGGGCGACATCGATGGACAACAGCGCCAAACTCCTAAAAAGTCGCATGCGTGCAAAGCAGACCAAGAAGCAAGCGGCGGCCGGTGGTCTGGGCGGTCCCGGAAGCGCCATGCCCGGCGACGGTGTATCAGGTACTGGAGGTGCGGACAGTCCCGGTCCTCCTGGGCAGTTTGGAAAGTGGGCGGTGAACAGTAGCAGTCCGTCATCCCGTGGAAGCTTGGACGACCAAGACATGTGGACGACCTTCAGACCCCGTACCAGCTCCAATGCCAGCACGCTGAGCGGAAGGCTGTCTCCGATCGCCCCGGTGAAAGAAGACGAAGACGACTTGCCTGAGGATGGACTTCTGAGTGGATACCCAACCAGTAGTCTTCCCCCCACACTGACAGAAACCCTAATGGAGGAGCTGGATCTGATTGATGGACTTACATTGATGACTGCGCAACAAGGGGGTGCGAGCCCAAGCACAGCCCCTCAGGCTCCACCTACGCCATTGCCCTCTGCATCTACCCTGCTCCCTCGCGGGTCCAACTTCTCCACCTATCACCAGATGCAGCCAATCAAGGGGCCTCAGGTACCTTCTCAGCCAGGATCGCAGGGCGCTCAGGTTCAGAAGGGAGGGGAGTCCAGCGTAGGTTCATCCAACTTTGGAAATTCTCTCTTTAACCCTCTGCCTGGGCCTGGAGCTCGTAATTTTAACACCCATGTGCCATCCAGCCTTGAAGCACTCCTGACTTCTGATTCCCCTCCACCAAATGATGTCATGATGACTCAGGTGGACCCTTTAATGCCCGGTCAGGGCACTGCTAATCTTCTGGCGATGGGGGATCATATAAGTGGAAACCAGGTCAAACCCGGTCCAGTGATGCTGCCCAAGAGTATGGAAACCAACCAAGGGGTGCAAATGAGCCTCCACCCTCAATCCCATCTGCAGCCACAGCGTCATCCGCAGCACTCTCAGTTAGGCTTCGGCATCATGGGATCCGGTATGGGTTCGGAGCTACCCCATCTGACCACCATGAAGACCCAGCACCAGTTGGCACCTGGCGGGTTACTCCAGCATGGAGGTGGAGGTGTCCCAGGTGCAGGTGGAAATGGGGGGCTTCAGGGGATAAGCCAGTATGGGACCCCATCTTGCTTTTTACCCTCTCAGGATCGTCTGCCCACAGACCTGGACATCGACATGTTCACTGAGAACCTGGACTGTGATGTGGATTATATAATCAACAGTGACCTTATGGATGGAGAGATGATTGATTTCAACTTTGACCCCATTGCGCCCTCCGGACAGACGTACTCTGGGACAGCGACGAAACAAAGCTCAGCTCACAACTGGGTACCGAGCTAACTACACTAAAACTAACGCAAGTCAGGTAAACATGCCACGGTTTTATACCGTCTTTATACTTTCCCTATGTAGACAAAAGTATGTGGACCACTAGGGATGTGACGATTATTGTCTAAGAAATAATCACGATAAAAAAAATGGGTACTTAATTTATTTATTCATTATATTCCTCTATCGGGCGGCATGGTTAGTGGTTTAGTGGTTAGCATGTTCTCCTCTCAGTGCTAGGGATTCCATGTTCGAATCCCAATCTGGGTGGAGTTTCCATCTTCTCCCCGTGTCTGCGTGGGTTTCCTCCGGGTTCTCCGGTTTCCTCCCACAGTCCAAAAACATGGATCAAATCAATTGAATTCTCCAAATTGCCCCATATAGAGTGTCTGTGTAAGTGAGTGTGTCTAGTGATAGATTGGCGTCCTGTCCTGGGTGTATCTGCCCAGCACCCGAAACGTTCTCCCCTGGATGGGCATTGGGAACCCCCCCCGTGACTTTAATAGAGGATAAAGCGGAAGATAATGGATGGATGGATGGATGGATATTCCTCTATAGGGTGGCACGATGGCTTAGTGTTTAGCATGTTCTCCTCTCAGCGCTAGGGATTCCTGGTTTGAATCCCAATCTGGGTGGAGTTTCCATGTTCTCCCCATGTCTGCGTGGGTTTCCTCTGGGTTCTCCGGTTTCCTCCCACAGTCCAAAAACATGGATCAAATCAACTGAATTCTCCAAATTGCCCCATATAGAGTGTGTCTGTGTGAGTGAGTGTGTCTAGTGATAGATTGGTGTCCTGTCCTGGGTGTATCTGCCCAGCACCTGAAACGTTCTCCCCTGGATGGGCATGAGGAACCCCCCCGCAACCCTAATTGAGGATAAAGCGGAAGATAATGCATGGATATTCCTCTATAGGGTGGCACGATAGCTTAGTGTTTAGCATGTTCTCCTCTCAGCACTAGGGATTCCTGGTTTGAATCCCAATCTGGGTGGAGTTTCCATGTTCTCCCCGTGTCCACATGGGTTTCCTCCAGGTTCTCCGGTTTCCTCCCACAGTCCAAAACCATGGATCAAGGTCAATTGAGTTCTCCAAATTGCCCCATATAGAGTGTGTTTGTGTGAGTGAGTGTGTTCCCAATGATAGATTGGCGCCCTGTCCTGGGTGTATCTGCCCAGCGCCTAAAACGTTCTTCCCTGGATGGGCATGGGGAACCCCCCACGAGCCTAATAGAGGATAAAGCATAAGATTATGGATGGATGGATATTCCTCTATAATCCTCTACAGGACGCCAATCTATCACTGGGCACACACTCACTCACACAGACACACTCTATATGGGGCAATTTGGAGAACTCAATTGACTTGATCTGGAGAACCCGGAGGAAACCCACGCGGACACGGGGAGAACATGGAAACTCCACCCAGATTGGGATTTGAACCGGGAATCCCTACCGCCCTCCACTCATAAGTCGTTGTCCTCATTCTTTTGTGCAGATGTGTATAAATTGTTTCTCACCTGTATATGTAAATAAATTGAGTAACTCTTATCTTGGTTTCCTGTTGCAGGGCAAGTCCCCCATCCAGATCAGAGAAACGGACATGAACGTGGTGCGTTGTATAGTAATGCCCACCCTTTCGATTTGCCTCGGCATTCGCCATCGTACCTCAAACACACACCGTTTTGGCAGAACGTCTTTAGCAAACCTTAAACAAGTGCCAAAGTACACAGAGAAGTCCGACCTCAGACACCTGAGCTGAAGATGGGTTCTGCGGTGGGTAGGTAGGTGGTGGTGCAAAAGGAGGTGCATCGACGAAGACGTAATAACCTCGAAAGAAATAACGCCTATTACTAAAACCAAAGTAATCCAGGCCTTAGATGTTTGTTCCTGCAGATCCGAGATGCTCCTCCTCCCCAACCGAGACATCACAGCTCCAGGATGTAGTCGGTTCTCCTCCAGGACTTTGACATTGCTCCTCCAGGACTGAGGTGTTGTGTTTTTTTGTTTCATCAGGACGCTCGGTCCTCACTTTAGAACCTCCGTGTTGTTCTAGAAAAACCGCAGCAGCTCTGACGTGTTGCTGGAGCGAAACATCGGGGTTGGCATATTTCTCTCGCCGTTTAAATACTTGATTGGGACGTTGGAACAGGTGGAGCGCAGGGACTTCAATAACACCGTCACCTCCGAGTTCCGAGGGACATGTCTCATCAACCTTGGACATGCTATGTGTAGAGTAGAGAGCTCCACCTGCTGTCAGTGGTACGAACTGTCCTCGCATCTCGCTCGTACCGAGGTCCGAGCTCCCGGCTGCGTCAGTTGCCCTCGCGTCGTCCTCGCGGAGCCCGATTCCACTGACCTGGATTTCCACGACCTGTTATTATTTTTTTTCGTTATTAACTATAATATGAAGAAGTCGGATTCTCCGGAGGGCATTTCGTTTCCAACACCGCGTTTTCTCGCCCCTCTGCCAATTCAGTCTTTCGTATACGGCAGCGTGTCGGCGGAGATGCCCGTTTACAGGATGCAATATTTAAAGTCTTCGTGTGAAGTGTGATGTTCCTAGACGTTGAGCGCTTAACTTTTACAGAGAGAAGAAATTATTTACGATATTTAGTTCTAGTGAATCGAATTTCTAACGACGTGAGATGGAGGGGAAAAAAAAAAGACTAAAACGAACAGATTGCTGTAAAACAGTGCTAAAAGGGTTGGTTATGAATTTCTCGCCGCTTTTTTTTTATGTAGTACTAATCATGTTTTATATGCATTTTTTTAAGAAAAAAACAACAAACAAACACTTGACTATAGTTCGAACCCGATTCTAAAAATGGTATGGGACAAAAGCTCTTCAGAACCCAAAAATCCTTTCGACTGTCATTTTCTATGTGACCTTTTTATTATTTTTTATGAACGATAAACTGCATGTAGATATTTTATATAACCAAAGGAACACTACAGAGGGCCGGTGAGACTGGGAAAGGCTTCAGTTCGAATAAGCTGTATATTCTACACTATAAGGCCAAAAGCACGGGGTCACCCTCATGGACTCGTGGACATGTTTCTCATTGCTTTTACGCTCAGTGTACATTCGGTCAGCTCCGCGCTTCTCCGTAGTTCTCCAAAAAACCATTGTAGTCCATCTGTTCTGTACTTCATTCATCCATCCATTATCTTCTGCTTTATCCTCTATTAGGGTCGCAGGGGGGGTTCCCTCATGCCCATCCAGAGGAGAACGTTTCGGGCGCTGGGCAGATACACCCAGGACAGGACGCCAATCTATCGCTGGGCACACACTCACTCGCACATACACACTCTATATGGGGCAATTTGGAGAATTCAATTGACTTGATGCATGTTTTTGGACTGTGGGAGGAAACCGGAGAACCCGGAGGAAACCCACGCAGACACGGGGAGAACATGGAAACTCCACCCAGATTGGGAATTCGAACCGGGAATCCCTACTGTTGAGAGGAGAACATGCTAACCACTACGCCACCGTGACGCCTGTTCTGTACTTGGTTAGTCTAATGGTAACATTAGGATGTTGAAAGATATTCCGCACTCTCAGCAGGACTGCGGTGTCTGATCCACTCGCACCAAATCCAATCAAATCAAAGTTTATTTGTCACATGCTCGTTCCAGTTTTTATGACTGCCAGCACAAGTCCAAGGAAAATAGTTGGAATTAATTTGGTAATTTGGGCGGCACGGTGGCTTAGGGATTCCCGGTTTGAATCCCAATCTGGAGTTTCCATGTTCTCCCCGTTTCCACGTGGGTTTCCTCCGGGTTCTCCGGTTTCCTCCCACAGTCCAAAAACATGGAGCAAGTCAATTGAATTCTCCAAATTGCCCCATATAGAGTGTGTCTGTGTGAGTGAGTGTGTGTCCCAGTGATAGATTGGCGTCCTGTCCTGGGTGTATCTGCTCAGCGCCCGAGACGTTCTCCCCTGGATGGGCAGGGGGAACCCCCCGCGAAACTAATAGAGGATAAAGCGGAAGATAATGGATGGATGGACTATAGTATCCCAACTTCATTGAGATCAGAACACAGGGTTGATACAGCATCCCTGGAGCAACCAGTGTTAAGGGTCTTACACAAGGATCCACGTTGGTAACTCCATTGGAGTTGGGATTTAAACCCCCAACCTTCTGATTGACGGCCCATCATCCTAGAAACTGTGCTACCACTCCCATACACGGTAAATAACCTAATACAGGTAAAAAAAAAAAAAAAAGGTGTTAAAGGCCACAATGTGTATCTGTGTGTGCAATGTGCAAATTGGCCAGTTGGTAAGATTTATGAAGCTCAGTGGTCAGGGCGTTGGGCTATCAATCTGAAGGTTGTGGGTTCAAATCCCAGGTCCACCGAAGTTACCAATGTGGTTCTTGAGCAAGACCCTTAACCCTCATGGCTCCAGGGATGCTGTATGAACCCTGTGTTCTGACCCCAACCAAGTTGGGATACAGCTTCTGCTAAATAACCCAAATGTAAATATAATGTGATGGAGTCCTGGTTTGGTTCTGGTTCTGAATAGCCATTAGGAAGCGGCTTTGGCTTTAGGGGGTGAAAACGCCTTCCTGATCGCAATAGATTTTATTGCCAAACACACTCTCAGTGCTGAGAATGATCCCCGATTTGAATATAGACCGATCTGTAAGGGTCCTGATCAGAGAACAGCGAAAAGCCTGGGGCTCACAGGGGGCTACAGCCTGTAACCATAGAACTCATGTGCGTGCACATGGCTGATAAAATGTACACTGAGTGTAGAAACACAGAGGTCCACCTATTAAAGTGGCCAGCGAGTTAATATTTGGTTCAGATTGAATTCTTTACATTTTATATTTGAAAACTTGTCATTTGACCATGAGGTCTGATTGACATGACGCCCATGTTTTTGGTTCTTTTATAGTAGTAGATATGATCCATATAACATACTATATATATATATATATATATATATATATATATATATATATATATATATATATATATATATATATATATATATAAAACATTCAAAACGGAAAATCAAACAGTATATACATGATGGATGCAAAATAGTAAAGTCTCAGGGTTTAATATAAAAAAAATAATAATATTAAGTATGAAACTTCCTGAAGCGCTTAGATAATCAGTGCTGGTCGCCGAGAAACAGCTCAGCCATCAGTTGAAGGGTTTTAACAAATCGGACAGAAAGGGTGGGGGGGGGGGGGGGGGGGTATGTATTCGCCGAATTCGGCAACATTATGAACTGCCACAAACACTATACACAGAACAAATCCAGCAGTTTTTTCTTCCTATTAGTTCTTTTTACTTCTTAACTCCTTTTTTTATTGCTCCCATTCGAGGACGTGCTCTTGGTGTTTATGTGTAGCGTGGATTTTAATTACAGAGCTGGACATATAACGGTAGTAACCTCAGTAATAACGTCAGTATAACCTCAGTAATAACCTCAGTAGGTGTTCGGCTGTTTTAAAGACTGTTTTATTCGAATCATTTATTCACCCCGGCAGCACGGTGGCTTAGTGGTTAGCACGTTCTCCTCTCTGCGCTAGGGATTCCCGGTTTGAATCCCCATCTGGGTGGAGTTTCCATGTTCCATGTTCTCCCCATGTCCGTGTTGGTTTCCTCCGGGTTCTCCGGTTTCCTCCCACAGTCCAAAAACATGCATCAAGTCAATTGAGTTCTCCAAATTGCCCCATATAGAGTGTGTGTGTGAGTGAGTGTGTGTCCAGTGATGGATTGGCGTCCTGTCCTGGATGTATCTGCCCAGCGCCCGAAACGTTCTCCCCAAGATGGGCATGGGAAACCCCCTCATGACCCTAATAGAGGATAAAGCGGAAAATAATGGATGGTTGGACACAGGACGGCACGGTGGCTTAGGTGGTTAGCATGTTCTCCTCTCAGCACAAGGGATTCCCAGTTTGAATCCCAATCTGGGTGGAGTTTCCATGTTCTCCCTGTGTCCACGTGGGTTTCCTCCGGGTTCTCCGGTTTCCTCTCACAGTCCAAAAACATGGATCAAGTCAATTGAGTTCTCCAAATTGCCCCATATAGAGTGTGTCCAGCGATGGATTGGCGCCCTGTCCTGGGTGTATCTGCCCAGTGCCCGAAACGTTCTCCCCTGGATGGGCATGGGGAACTCCCCCGCGACCCTAATATAGGATAAAGCGGAAGATAATGGATGGACACAGGGCGGCACGGTGGCTTGGTGGTTAGCATGTTCTCCTCTCAGCGCTAGGGATTCTCAGTTCGAATCCCCATCTGGGTGGAGTTTCCATTTTCTCCCCGTGTCCCTGTCGGTTTCCTCCCACCGTCCAAAAACATGGATCAAGTCAATTGAATTCTCCAAATTGCCCCATATAGAGTGTGTCTGTGTAAGTGAGTGAGTGTGTGTCCAGTGATAGATTGGCGCCCTGTCCTGGGTGTATCTGCCCACCGCCCGAAACGTGCTCCCCTGGATGGGCATGGGGAACCCCCCCGCGACCCTAATAGAGGATAAAGCGGAAGATAATGGATGGATGGATTTATTCACCCCGCCCCCACCCCTCACATCCCCGGTGCTAGACTTTATCCCTGACAGACTCGGCCGCTCTGTTTGCAGAATTTCGTTTTGTTGAATCTCTATGCAGCTCCCGTTTTTTAAAAACCTTTTGTGATGAAAGCAAACATAGTGTTACTTTTGCGCAGCTCGTGGTGATGGTGTATTTTGATGAACCGTTTACATTTTCGCTCCGGTATTTCAGACTTTCTTCGAGTGTGGCGTGGTCGTTTGAAATGATGAGGTCCAGTGGGCTTGTCAATCCATTTTGCTCGCATGGCGTGACAAACAAACCCTGCGTTCCTTTAAAGGATTTTAAGGTTGGAAACTACAGGCTTCAGATGTTGGAACTGTCTGAAAACCTTACAACAGCCTGACGAAATGAGCTTCGTTACCAAGTTACCAACTGACTGACGAACCACAGGTGTTTAGACACCGTACGGCCAAATGTATGTGCACACTCCGGTTAAATACCGTCTTCTGATTAGGCCCCCTGATAAATATTAGTGGAAATGACGCTTATGCATATCTGCATTTCAGCACTGAGGGTTCCAGGTTCGAATGCCAATCTGGGTGGAGTTTCCATGTTCTCCCCGTGTCCGTGTGGGGGTTCTCCGGGTTTCCTCCCACAGTCCAAAAACATGGATTCAAGGAGAATTGGATACTTTAAATTGCCACTTGTGTGTATTTGTGTGTCCAGTGATATTGGTGGGCGGCTTAGTGGTTAGCATGTTCTCCCCTTAGCACTAGGGATTCCAGGTTCGAATCCCAATCTGGGTGGAGTTTCCATGATCTCCCCGTGTCCGTGTGGGTTTCCTCCGGGTTCTCCGGTTTCCTCCCACAGTCCAAAAACATGGATCAATTCAATTGAATTCTCCAAATTGCCCCATATAGAGTGTGTGTGTGAGTGAGTGTGTGCCCAGTGATAGATTGGTGTCCTGTCACCCACTGAAAATCCTGGGTGTATCTGGATAGATTGGCCCAGCTGCCCAGCTCCCGAAATGTTCTCCCCTGGATGGGCATAGGGAACCCCCCCCCCCACGACCCTAGTAGAGGATAAAGCGGAAGATAATGGATGAAGTGATGATGCCTCTCTAGTTTACAGTATGTACATGGTGTCTATGTCAAATGGAAGGCCCTGCATTGGTTTGGTGTGGAGGAAACCCATCATCCCGGATGTGACCTTATCCCAATTCCACACATTTGTCCCGAATCGGAATTCCGACTAGCAAGTCAGGCTTTGTAACCTCACAACAGTCAATGGCCCTCATTTCCACTCCAAAAATCGAAAAGGAAGACGCATACCTTTGGCTTTATGGTGTACAGCTGTGACCCTTGAATGCGCAAACACAGATGATGATGATAGCCGAGGCGTTCGGGTGGAAGATCTTAAGACGTTAGACGTGAACCGTACCCCCCCCAACCCCCCCCCAAACCCCCCCCCCCCCCAAAGATGAAGCCTTTAGATTTCCTGCACACGTTCATCATTTGTTTGGATTTTTTAAGCTTTACATCCTTGTTTCTGAGTTTTCACTTCTTATTATTCCTTTCTCAACGTGTTTCTGCTGTTCCCGTGAGAAACTCTGCTAAGGATCCTGTTGATGAAAACACTATTTTAGTTTTCGGATCGAGTCGAGTGTTCAACACTATTTTACTTTGTGGGTGGGCTTGGTGTTTTATCTTCTTCTGGGGGAGAGGGATTGTAAAGGGTTTGATTTGTGCATAGCCAGTTTACTGTATCTGTACTCCATTCGTTGCTTTATTATCATTAACCGTTTTTTTTTTCCTTCCCCTGATATGAGTAGACTAGTCAGAGGTGAATGTGAAAGCAGTCATGGATAAACCTGAAATAAAGCCTAACTGTTTTAACACTCATGCTGTCTTGTGTGATTCTCATGAGCTACAGCTTTTAAAGGTATTAAGCTTATTCATTCATTCACTCATTTATTCATTATCTTCTCTGCCCAGCGATGGATTGGCGTCCTTTCATGGGTGTATCCGCCCAGCACTCAAAATGTTCTCCCCTGGAGAACCTGTCCTGGCCTGACTGTATCCCCCCACCTCCCCAAGCCCCTAGTAGAGGATAAAGCGAAAGATGATGGATGGATGGATTAACGTCTGCTTAATCCTCTACTAGGGTGGCAGGGGGGGCGGGTTCCCCATGCTAATCCAGGGAAGAACATTTCGGGAGCCAATCTATCGCTGGGCACACATCCCTATATATATACACATATATGTATATACTGTATATAAATATATATATTTATTCATTCATTCATTATCTTCCGCTTTATCCTCTATTAGGACAGGGTGCCAATTTATCGCTGGGCACACACTCACTCACACAGACACGCACGCATACACACTCTATGGTATATGGGGCAATTTCAAACTCAATTGACTTTCATTCATTCATTCATTATCTTCCGCTTTATCCTCTATTAGGGTCACGGTGGGGTTCCCCATGCCCATCCAGGGGAGAACGTTTCGGGCGCTGGGCAGATACACCCAGGACAGGGCGCCAATCCATCGCTGGGCACACACTCACTCACAAAGACACACTCTATATGGGGCAATTTGGAGAATTCAATTGACTTGATCCATGTTTTTGGACTGTGGGAGGAAACCGGAGAACCCGGAGGAAACCCACGCGGACACGGGAAGAACATGGAAACTCCACCCAGATTGGGATTCGAACTGGGAATCCCTAGCGCTGAGAGGAGAACATGCCAACCACTAAGCCACCGTGCCACCCACCTCTCGTACCACATTGCTTTAATATAAAGGCATCGGTTTAATGATGTACGAACGACAGTAGACGTTTTAATAGCATATATCATCTTTATAGAAAAAATAACTTCATGTTCGAGGAGAAAAAAAAAAGTTGTTTTTTTTTTTCAACTCCGTTTTCCTTGTTTTGAATTTTTTTTGTTCGTTTTTTTTAACATTTACGTGGTAAATATCAAATCACTTGGCTAAAGCCACAGTTCTTCAGTCTCTACTCGAGGATCCAAGGAAAACCACGTGAGCAAGCGGCTGCTCAGGCAGGAAGGCAGTCAGGAGGAAACCGTCCAGTTCATGCTGATGGTGGCAGCGAACGTCTGCGTGTGTGCTCTAGAAAACGTAGGACTGTCGGAACGCAGAACTCGGTCTCCAGCAGAAGCTCCAGTATCGGGGCGACGCTCGCAGGGAGCGTCGGCGTCACGCGGCCGAAGGCCGGATCTCACGCTGCAACGGCTGGAGGTTCTCCACGGTTCTCCACGGTTCTTAAATTCCAACAAGTCCTCCGTTTCCTTTCTGATATGTGATCGGGCTTTTCCCAGTAGTGCTGTGCTAGACAAAATATCACCCGGCTCCATCACACGGCCTCATCGTCTTCCGACAATCAAAAGAAAAGAACTGTAACCGTACGCCACGCCCATCAGCCTTGAGATCACCTTCGTTTCTGCACTCATTCTCCGGTTTAGGAGCATAAAGCTAAACCTTCTACAATTAAAGAGCGTCCCGCCCTTTTTGGGCTTTCAAAAGGTGGAACGTTCCGATCTGCAGGGACACTGACAGGGTGGTGGTGGTGCGAGCGTGTTGAGCTGGTATGAGTGGATCAGACAGGGCAGTGCTGCTGGAGTTCTTAAACAGGATTCACCCATAATTAAATGACGGAACCACCTTGATGATGGAAATTCCGTCCTAAGGGTTAACTATCTAAAGGACTTTAGACAGCACCACAGTGTTCAACCCATTTCCGAACGGAAAATGAAACATGGACTACAGTCTGTAGCCGGTCAACTATAAAGATCATCCATCATGGAGGTGGAGTTTATTAAATGGACAATATGAGGGGTGACTGGCTGATGGGAACACATGGCCAAAAGTATGTGGAGGCTGGGGGATCACTCTTCAATCTGGAGGTTAGTTACATTAGTTCATATTCTGGAAATGTGGGTGGAGGCTCAGACCGTGCCGTGAAGCGATCATCAGGGTTGTGAGGAGGTCACCAGAATAGAACCTCATCCTGCTTTGTACACAGTCATGTTCAAAGTGGACAGGGCCTTCCCCAAACTGTTCACAGTGTGCTAAAAAAAATCATAGGGGGAAATATACCGCTTTGTTAATATGTACTATTAGAAACAATATTTAAATAATAAAAGAACCTATTTTACGTTACTAAGTGGAAAATGCTTAAAAAACGAAGGCTCAACAGTCTCGCTAAGTGATGCCCGTGTGGCAGATCGGTTTTATTAGGCCATTTATACGTCGGAAATCCACCCCCAAAACAGATGGTGGAAGGGAGAAGACCGCGGAGCCTTAAAACAATTTAAACTTTATTCAAGTAAAAACTATTTTTTAGTTTAGTTATATTTATAAGTGAAAATCCTGCATCCAGACACACAAGGCACCGAAAAACAAGCGGTTTGCTTCGCACGCAGTCCGTTTATGGTTTAAAATAACGGCAAACATCTGGGAAGGTGAATGATCATTTAGATTTAGGAAAAAGAGAAGCCCCACTGAACTCCAGTGCTGATCTGGAGTAAAAAAGCATCATGGGGTAATATACAAGGGTTGGAACTTAAATAGTGGAAACTATTTATTCAATCGGATACAAAAGAGTTACATGTCTGCACCTGTTACTGTCCTTCAAAGTGGTCACCAGCGTTGTGTAGAACCCGTTGCCAGCGATGTGGAAGGCGTGGTATACCGTCAGCAGAGCCTGTTCTGTTGATGGTGCGAATGGAGCGCTCTAATGGAGTGCCTGTCCAATCTCTGGAACAGTTCTGAAGCCAATGCCACGAAGTGGTTCCTTCACCTTTGGAATCAAATCAAAGGCACAAGGACCTAAGTCCGGGGAGTATGGTGGATGTACAGTACTTCGTGGAATTCACTTCAGAACTGTTCCAGAGATTGGACAGGCAGTAGAGCGCTCCATTCGCACCATCAACAGAACAAGCTCTGCTGACGGTATACCACGCCTTCCACATCGCTGGCAACGGGTTCTACACAACGCTGGAGACCACTTTGACGGACAGTAACAGGTGCAGACATGTAACTCTTTTGTAACGGTTGTAAATAAATAGTTGCCACTATTTAAGTTGCAATACTTGTATATGACAGAGTCTGTAAGGCTCCATAAGCGACAGTGAGGGTTTAAACTGTATATAACTAAAATTAAAGGGGAAAAAAATGAGAAAATCAATTTTAGGGAATAAATTCCCTAAAATCGCTCAAATAACTTAAAACTGTGAAGTACTGGTGACGTGTTTTTGTATTTTTTGAGCACTGTGATTGCCCCCCCACACCTCCAGTGATGGTTATTAGGATAAATAATAAGATAAGTAATCAGGACGATTCTCCACATACGTTTGGCCATAATGCATCACATTCTCTTACATCACTTCCAAATCCATAACAGTTCCCATCCGGAGTTAGGAGCTACACGCTGAAGAAGCACAATAATGCAACGTTTCAATAAAATAAAGTTAAAAAAAAAAAAGACATGTATCGACTCCGATGCCCATGTTTCATCACCCACGTGCACCACCCCCACACACCTCAATACTATCCTGGCGTAACCGAACAAACAACCCCAGTTTGGCTTTTCCACAACAAGAACATCTGCAGAAAGCATGACATCAGTGCACCGCCGGCGAACAGCGGCCTCACCGGGTCATTCGTTCCAACTGCAGTCGCAGCTGCTCGGAGGCAATGCAGGCCACTTATGCGGTTTTGTGCAAAACAAGTCCAGTGCAAGGAAACTTTTTGTGCAGGTCACTTACAGAAAGCGTTAGACCTTTTTTTTCTCTTTTTTTTTCTCGCATTACAAGGTTTTACAGATGGCAAAATGAGGGTAAAATAAACGTCCTTCATTTCTCTGGACTCACATAAAAGCTTATTCTGAATTCTGTAGTCGTGCCGGAGTTTAATCAGCGTCTGGTGTCACAAACCGCACTAATGTGTCATTAAGAATGCCGTTTCAATAAAATGAAATCGGGGGGAAAAATAATAATAATTCAGCCGCACAGCTGAAACTTGGTTTTGAAGCCGGTCCGGAAAGTGCTGTTGAAACAGAACCGCACCTAACGGACCTTAGCATCCAATATCGTCTGAATCAAGGGTCTGTTCAGCCAGCGTTAGTAAACATCGAATTCGGGAGACGTCGTTCTTTTACAGTATTATTTTTTTCTTGTCTCCCGTTTGATCACGCGACACTTTTTGCACGGTTTTTCATTCCGCTGACGCTATTTCCGGCAAATTAATAATAAAAGAATGAAATACAAATCATAGACTACAGAGAAAACTGCACATTCAAAGACACAGATATACAACGTGAAAAAAAAAAAGTAAAAAAAAAAAAAAAAAAAAAAAAAAAAAAAAGACAAAGAGGCTACAGAAAGTAATAAAGAAAGAAATGACATGCAAAGTAATAGATTGTTTTTCTACCTTCAAGTTTCAGCTTGAAGACGTTTCACAGCAGTACCTTTATACAACTATCAACTATTCAACAACAGAACACAATAGTTAAGAGATAAGAGGAGCTCTCGCTCTTCACACGTCCGTTTGGCTCATCCTGTTTTCGCGCGTCGTCTTTCTTGGGTCCTTTTTTTTTTGTTTTGTTTTTTTTTCGATTTAAATGATCGTTTGTACCATAAGTGACTGTGCATCTCGTTTCCTCGTTCTTCTCGGATGTGCTGGTGTTCTAGGCATTCATGTACTGAGTGATGGCTCGAAGTGCATACAGCAGTTCCGCCTGCAGCCGTGCCTCCATCACCAGCAGATTCACGTGCACCTTAACGACACAAAACAGACAATATTTACATTTCAACCCTCCATCCATCCATTATCTTCCTCTTCATCCTCTAATAGGGTCTACTATGCCCATCCAGGGGAGAACGTTTCGGGCGCTGGGAAGATACACCCAGGACAG